>OX155980.1:83783915-83787175 GCA_944548615.1 Micropterix aruncella | reverse complement strand
GTAATAATAAGAGATAACGAAATATTCGCGATTGAAAAAATCAACAACTTTTAAATTCAACAATTTCGCATTATGCTTAACCAAATTTCGCGTGCTTTTTTTACAATTTCGTATGTTTGTTTGTTTCTACTCTACTCTTTATTGTGAAATTTTACAATGGGCGGGTTTATTATCATATGACAATCTCTTACATCCATCCCTCTTATAATGTAGTGTGTGTATGTAACAATTGAGTAAATGTATGGCTTGTTATTGCATTCGATCGACAGAATTGAATTTTATCCCGACGCAAAATGGTGAACCTTACAATATAATATCGAAAGACCTAACCACTAAGCCACCGGGCCCCGCCTGTATTCGTAAGATAAAAATAAATCGTCTTTAAGGTGGAGAGAGCCTGGTTTAGAAGGGCAAAAAAACATGTTTTTTAATTATTATTTTTTTACCTTAAAGTTGACATCTATTCATGTCTTTCACCCCTGGAAAAGCTGATTAGTCTCAGGTTTCTGTAAGTTAAAAAAACGACGTTTCTCTAAAGAAAACTTTAAACGCGTTTTCTCACAACCATATTTTTCAGGTTTGCGCCGGTGATAAAAAAAACTACTTAACGGATCGAGTTGGTTTAAAAAAAATGAAAGATTATAAATTTCTCTTCTATATACACTCAAAAAATAAAAAAAGTTATGTTTTTATATATTTTTTTACGTCAGACAAATTTTTGGGGCAACATCGATTTTATATCTTTAAATACTTGATAAATTATAAAAATTATTATTTTTACATATTTTTTTTGGTTCTCTACAAAATGCATTTGTAGCAATTAATATATTTTTTATTGTTTTTGTTTTAGACGTAATCAGCGGTAGAAACATTTGTAATTCATCGTCCAAAAAAAGTTTTTTATGCTACAACCATTTTTTTTTCATCTTTCAATTGTTAATCAAAATCAAAATGAAAAGCATTTTTTTTTTAATTTACAGCAATATGAGACTAATCAGCTGTTCCAGGGGTTAAAGACTCATGAATAGATTTCAACTTAAAGCTGACACGAATAACGTGTTTTTTGCCATCTAAACCAGGCTCATCCCTTAAATTAAATTATTCGTTTTTAGTCGTATTTTTTTTTAATGGCGTAAAAAGCAAAATAAGTACCGCTTAGAAACTCTTCGTCATTTATTATTGAAAAAGTTTATTATTATTTAAAAAACACGTATTTTTTTATTGATTAATTTTAACATTGAACGAATATTTAGGTTTCTTCTAACAAACTCGATTTACGGTCTATGAAACGCAGTTTGTAATTGATAAAAAAATCGCTCGACTTCCACGCTGTTTTATAGACATCCATATATTTTTATTACCTCTTTAGCAAAATCCTTCTTTACAAGTTTTGTAGCGAGCATTTAAATACTTGATAAATTATAAAAATTATAACTTTTACATATTTTTTTTGGTTCTCTACAAAATGCATTTGTAGCAATTAATATATTTTTTATTGTTTTTGTTTTAGACGTAATCAGCGGTAGAAACATTTGTAATTCATCGTCCAAAAAAAGTTTTTTATGCTACAACCATTTTTTTTCCTCCTTCAATTGTTAATCAAAATCAAAATGAAAAGCATTTTTTTTTAATTTACAGCAATATGAGACTAATCAGCTGTTCCAGGGGTTAAAGACTCATGAATAGATTTCAACTTAAAGCTGACACGAATAACGTGTTTTTTTGCCATCTAAACCAGGCTCATCCCTTAAATTAAATTATTCGTTTTTAGTCGTATTTTTTTTAATGGCGTAAAAAGCAAAAGAAGTACCGCTTAGAAACTCTTCGTCATTTATTATTGAAAAAGTTTATTATTATTTTAAAAAACACGTATTTTTTTATTGATTTAATTTTAGCATTGAACGAATATTTAGGTTTCTCCTAACAAACTCGATTTACGGTCTATGAAACGCAGGTTGTAATTGATAAAAAAATCGCTCGACTTCCACGCTGTTTTATAGACATCTATATATTTTTATTACCTCTTTAGCAAAATCCTTCTTTACAAGTTTTGTAGCGAGCAAGGTTCCCAAATACCGATGTTTGCATTATCAGCTATTTGAATGGCTGTTTGACAACAAAAATAGACCTAGCTTTCGGTAAGTGTAATTTTCTACACGCTACGGATGCTGAATTGAGCAAACGGCGCGCCGTTCCATGCGCACGCACACCGCAATATCGTGACAGTTAGCACAGTATACTGTGCAGTTAGTAAGGGCGAAGACGAGCGTATACGCCCTTCAAATGTGATTCGAACGCAGCCTTGTAACCTAAGCACACAGGGCGTTCGCGAAACGCGCGTATACTGCGCGTACTTATACCCGCAGATGCAGCGATACAGACGATACAGGCGACGCGGGCGTGAGCGCGTGCCCATCCGCCACAAACGCAAAATAAACGCAATACAAACGTAACAATCGACATCTACGGCGCCGAATACGCGCGTTTAAAATACGCCGTGTGCTTAGGCTCTAAGGCAGTCTAAGGGAAAGAGAGAGAGAGACAGAGAGAGAGAGACGAATACGCTCGCCAAGGTCACAGTAAATATATTAGCTAAATATATTTACTATGCCAAGGTATTATCCTATTGTTTATTTCGCACATTTGCGTAAAGGCTGATTTACGTGTGTCAGCTACAGGTGTCAGTGTTGGCGCCATAGCGCCGAGAATTACGTAGTGTCATAGTGTCAATCAGTCGTTTTTTTTATTTTATAAAAAAAATATATTCACAATAAAGAATCCACATAATAACAAACTATAACAATCGCCTTTAAAATCGAAATTCAGTGAGATACACGAAATAATATACAACACTGAAACACTATAAAACTAAAGTTACAGTTATAACTCAAATCCAGAAAACACAGTGGAAACATTGAAATACAAAGTATACAATTGTTGTTAACCTCTCAACTTCAAACCCCAAAAAAAAGGTATTTTATTTTTACAAAAACTTAAAGCCACGATGAAGTCAAAAAATGGATCGTTGCATGGATAGCGGCCAAAGAGTCGGTCTTTTTTCACGATGGAATCCGTCAATTGCCAGAAATATGGGAAAAAGTAGTGGCTAGCGACGGACAATACTTTGAGCATTGAATGTATAATATTTATACCAGGATCATGTCATTTATTATTCAATTACGTCTAATTAACGTGACTCCCTAGTATATACTACAAAATTAGGCATTTTTGGTAAATATTTTAAAAATATATTTGCATAT
>OX155980.1:83708915-83778915 GCA_944548615.1 Micropterix aruncella | reverse complement strand
CCACAACAAAATTGGTTGGCTATGCTAAGACTTGGTATGATCAACAAACGTCATATAATGTTGATTGGTCGCTTTGGAAGCAGCGTCTTAGAAATGCTTTTCCTTCTGGACGTAGTGTATTGGAAATGTTGAAAACAATTGTGAATTATAAAAGAGCAATAAATGAAGATCCTTTGCAATTTTTCAACGAAAAGTTGAACTTGGGTGTAGCATGTCAGTTACAGGATTCAGTCATCTGCGAAGCGATTATAGGCACTCTTGGAAGCGAGGTGCTGGAAATAGGAGCCGTATCAGCGGGGTGTAAAACAACTGACACTCTCAGGAGCTATTTGTCATCGCTTCGAGCACTGCCCGAAATAAATCGAGCAATTGCCAGTACTTCATTTACACCTAAAATCAACCGAGGATATGATCGAAGACAGCTACTATGTAAAATCTGTAATCGACGTGGCCATATGACTAAAGATTGTTTCAAAAATAAAAAGACGATATTAACGCTAGATAAGGATAAGAGTGGAGCACCGCCAGTGGTGTTTTGTACATTTTGTAAATTCCGTGGCCATAATCGGGAGCAATGCTTCAAACTTAAAAGGCAGGATATGAATAAAACACGGAAACCCGTACGATCAATTTGTATTAACACTGATGGGGACAAATATTATGTGACTGCCAGAATAAATGGTATCCCAGTTACGGGATATGTGGACTTTGGCAGCAGCATTAATATAATGAGATATAATAAAGTCCTGGAACTCGGTTTGGAAGTAAACGAGAAAAGTGACTGCTTGATTCGTGGCTACGGTGGATCAGTGATCACGCCGTTAGGATATGTCAAGATATTTTTGGAAGTTGATGAAGCTTCTGCAAATGTTGAAAGTTTAGTAGTTGACGACAAGGAGCAGAAAATGGACATATTAATTGGACAAACTTTTACCGAGTTATCCAATATCTATGTCATTAAAACAGCAAATACGTTGAGGATTCTTAATAACACTCCGTGGACAGAAATGCCTCAAGCTGTAGAACTTTCTTCAAAGACCAAACTATATACTGAAGATAATGTTGAATTACAGCCAGGAATTAATGTGCTTAATGTATGTTTATCTGAACCGTACTCTGGGTCATTAATAACATACGGAGGTCAACATTTGGAGCCACTAAGGGAGAAAGAAGTATTACAGAGCGAAATGAAGGTTGAATTTGGAAAAGCACAAGTCAAAGTGGTAAATCAGACTAATCAAGTACTTCGCATAAATCAGAATGAGTGTATTGCGCGATGTGATTATACATTCATTAAGGAAAAAGGAGGTTACAAAGTGGGTGATCAATTATCACAAAAAGATCGCCAAGAACTTGACAATTTACTCGATGAATTCAAAGATTGTTTTAAACGAAATAATAAACCATTGGGTCACATCAACGTTGAGATGAAGATCAAATTGACAGAACAGAAAACAATCTACTATCGACCTTATCGGCTTTCTGATGCTGAACGTCAGACGGTTAGGGACATTGTTTCGGATCTGCTTCATGAAGGGATCATAGAAGAATCGCAATCAGATTATGCAAGTCCTGTACTTCTGGTACAAAAGAAGAATGGAGAGCCGAGAATGTGTGTAGATTATCGTGCTTTAAACAAGATAACACAAAAGGAGAGATTCGTCCTTCAAAGTGTAAGTTACTTGCAGTACAAGAATTTCCTACACCTTCAAATGTTCATCAAGTTCGTCAGTTCCTTGGATTGGCTGGATATTTTCGTAAATTTATAAAGAATTTCGCCATAATGGTATCTCCATTGACAACATTACTTAAGAAGGATACTGATTGGTCATGGAATGATACACAGCAAAATGCTTTTGAGGCAGCCAAAAGAGCCCTGACAGAATATCCTGTTTTGGCAATTTATAACTCTACTTTTAAGACTCAACTTCATACTGATGCATCTCAGATTGGATTGGGTGCGATTTTACTACAGGAACAAGAAAGCGGTTTATGGAAGCCAGTTGCATATGCCAGTAGACAAACGATGTCAGCAGAAAAACGTTATCACAGCTATGAATTGGAGACACTTGCTGTGGTAATGGGTGCTCGCAAATTTAAAATTTACTTGACTGGAATAACCTTCACTGTAGTAACAGATTGTAATGCATTAAGGTTGACATGGACAAAGAAAGATATGGTGCCGCGTATTGGAAGATGGTGGTTGGAAATGCAAAATTTCGATTTCGATGTGATCTACCGACCTGGACCGTCTATGTCCCATGTTGATGCGCTAAGTCGCAATCCGGCACATGTACAACGAATTGACATTAACGACTGGATTGATGTTCTACAATACGAAGATGAAAATGTACGGAATTTAAGAAAACAATTAGAGGAAGAATTTGATGATATGAATGTTGATTTGAAGTTATTGTTAAGTTGGTATTGTGTTAATCTGAAATCGTTGTTAGATAAGGTTGTATTCCATCTGAAGTAATTTTTTTTAAAAAAAAAAAAAATTGAGATTTTTGTTACTCTGGTTGATGTTGATTTGATGAGGCTTATTTGACTTGATACGTCAAAGTCCATCAATCAACGAGGATGGAATTTTATTCTGTTGAAGTTAAAAATACTTCACATGACTTCGTCATAACTTACTAAATGTGAAAAATATTAAACTTAACAATTAAATATTAATATTTTTGTGTCGCGGTGTTTTGAGAGTAAAACTTGCACCGTGGCGCTGTTTCCTTTGTTTACAGAACATGGCCGAACGGAGAGTTCACCAATCACTCACTATTTACAGCTGCAAACAAGCATTTCTGAACAATTCATTTGCATGGTCAAATGCAAGACTACCGAGTGCTACACACATGAACCAGCAGTCGTCTCGGGGCGAGCCGATTTTCAGGATGGCCGACTGTTAGATATATTTTTTAGAATATACAACAATTTAATTTCAAGTATGACCGCAAGCGACATCTATGTATAAAAGACAGTAGCGCCATCTGCCGGTTGAACGAGAAGCCATGCGGTATAATTTTGTACGAAGTAAATGTATCAGCGGTTCGTGTCCCGGCTCATCGAATGAGGAGGGAATTTTCCATTCGGGGATTGACTTATATCGAGGCAACGTTCGGCTAATGTATTGCTTTGTTTTATTTCGGAAAATACATTTATTCTTACGGAAATTGACGTTTTTGTACTAAGTGAACCTGCCGGAGTTCCTATCAATATATATATATATATATGTCTATATATTTTCTTCATAATGGTCTCTCTAACCTTATCGAGCATCGTATAGTTAAAAAAGTAGCGGTCACCCTGTATTCTAGACTGGTAATTATCTATCACAAGTGCGCAATAAGTCGAAATGCGCGATACACTAAAATTATTACTTTAAATTACATTACTGACACGGGTAGTGATAATCAAGCATACGAAATATAGTCAAGTCAGACATGTGACGGTCTGTCGTATTTCGTGTCTGTAATTGGTTTAAACACATGGAAATATTAACAAGTTAAAAACGATAAAAATAACATAGTGAAATATCAAAGCTACAAAACGTAGTGACTAGCTAAATAGGGCCGTCATCGGTGTTTCTCTATGGCCGTATAGCTACTACGCAGTATCTGGACCAAAAAGTGCTAAATCAGACACGTCATGCATACTGAACAAAAATACGACCTGGAATTTAAAAAACTATACAAATAAAATATTAAATCGAAAACACAACTAGCTAGGATGAAATACAAAATGGGGTAGTAACCAACCATTTTCAAGTAGGTAGTAAGTAGGTAGTAACCAACTATTCCAATGGTTATTAAAAGTCTTGGAGAGAACCAATTCAAACAAATTACAGTCAATAGATTAGTCAAACATCCAATATGACATAAGAGATTCGAATATTGCTGAATCTATATTCCAAAAGTGTAAAGATGTAAAATAAAGGAAAATATACTGATAGATGACATTTGCCAGAAAGTAATTTTTAATTTTATCGACTAAGGCTTATATGCTGGATTCTATATTTTATTTTATTATACCATTATCTATTTCATGATTATCACATTATAAATATAAGAATGGTTATAGACATTGCGCTCGATTGCGTTTCTTCGTGAACTAAAATCGGAAATTAGTCCGTGTGAACGAGACAGGGCAATACGCTAGAGCGGAGTGTGCGATGACCGGTTGTTACTTTTTCGCACTAAAACTGCGCGCCAAGGTCAAATTTTACACCGCACGAAAAATGCTCGAATTTATTCGGACGAGTATAATAAGTTCAACAGGTAGTATTTATCGATGATCGTTCGTTTCATATTCCGCTCTAACGTAATGCTCCATCTCGTTCGCTTGGACTAATTTTAGTTTTAGTTCACAAAGAAACGCAATCGGGCCCATTGATCTCATTGTCAACAATTTTCATTATTATTCTAATTTCTAATTATTGATAATTATTGATAATTTATATCGTCACAAAATTCACCATAGTTTATTTTCTACTTAATTACATTACTGAGAATGTTAGACGCAATGACGCATCCGAGTATGGATGCATCATTGCCTACCTACCGAAGTAGAATGAAATTGTATTGTATTGTATTGCTTCATCTCATTATGTAGGGGATTCGTGGGTAGAGATGGGTAGACGAGTGACAGTACGAAGAGGCTACTCTTGGCTGAAAGACTAGCGACAGTGTTAGGGGCTCTCTAGACGATCAAGCATGCTTGTCAAGCTTCGCGTCGCGGGCTGGGAGGGAATCGTAAACCGCAGGAAGTATACAAATATTTTTTTTTATTATTTACTGAAATGCCTAATTTTGTAGTTTTATACCAGGGAGTCACGTCATTCATCAATGAATTACGTCTGATTAACGAGACTCCCTGGTATAAACTACAAAATTAGGCATTTTAAACACGCTTTTATTAGGTCGACCTGTATGTAACTAACTATGTAATGGAATCTAAGGTAACTAATTTAACCATCTTCCAAGGATCGCAGCGTCATGAAAATTAGCAGCTGTATGTAGTTCTGATGACAATACAATAATATGGTACTGTCGAACTGATCTGATGATGGAGTCGGAAGATATGAACTGGAACTTCATGATGGAACATCGTATCATAGCTGTGTTTGGACTTGTTAGAAAGGTCTTGGAATGAACTTTGACCACGATTAGGTTTCAAGGTCTGATGATGAAGCCGAAAGATAGGCACTGGCATTCTATGATCGAATATCGTATCATAGTCGTGTTTGCACTTGTGAGAAAGGTTACGTAATGGACTTTGAACACGATCAGGTTTCAAGGTTATAGCAAACCTATTATATATTGACTTGTAAATATTGACTGTAAATAGTGTAAATATTGACATAGGTGCCTGTATTTCCTGCGGCTTACGATTCCCGCCCCGCCCGCGACGCGAAGCTTGTCAAGCATGCTCGATCGTCTAGAGAGCCCCTTACGGAATGACATCAGAGAGTTAACCTGTATCTTCATTCAAAAAAGGACGCAACTGGCATTTTTGCCAAATTTTTATTAAATTAAATATATATTTGTAAGGGCGCTATTTCCGGAGTAAATGTAAACCTTTTAAAGGTTTACTAAGATGAAACGACTCATAAATATAAACTATATTTCTAAAGAGATTTTTGCAAATAGGAAAAAGGAAATGGCAAATACTTCGAACCTACTTCATGACGAATAATTTCCATTGTAGCGAATACTATGTTGAAACTACGCAACCGCATTCAGTCGACAGGCTTTGACTAAGTAAGGCCCGTGACGTCTTCCGCTGGGCAATCGCCCTTTAGCGAGGCATCACGTGAGCCGGGCACATTGACCCGGCTTTCTGGGTGTGGGCGTTGAAGGCGTGCGCAGTCCGGCAGGCAACTCGCGAGGCGCGCCTATTAAAGACGCAATTGATCTTTTACGAATGTCCTCCTACTTAGCTTATTGTTCGATTTAAGGCGGTGATGCCCGCGATGTGCTAGCTGCAATGTTGGCGTAATTGGGCAATAAGGTTTTACAAACGAATTGTTTAATATTTACATTGTTTTTTTTTTGTTAAATTGCAACAATCAAAATAATTTAATAGTAAATAAAATAAAGTAAAAATGGAATGTTTTCTTTTTTTAATGTCCATGTAGCAAGTCCATCATAACTTCATTTTTCCCGACCTACTAATTGAAGAGGAGGAAAAGTATTGTGAACGCGCAAAAAAAAACGAGCCCCCCGAGACGATTGAGACCATTTCCAGATTGAAGTATGTCTGTGTGGCAGCGCGTATTTCTCCACGATAGCGCCTAAACGGTCGAGGAAATTTGCCGTGCGAGCATCATTTGGTCATGGTAAGAGTTAAAAAGGTTGTCGTTGAAATCGGTCTACCGGGGGGGGGGGGGGGGGGAGGGGGGGCGCACTAGTCATATTTCGATCTCGAAATATTGGACGTAGACTTGACATTTGATAAACAGATGCCTCGTTGGGTTGAGATCACGTTGAATTAACGCTGGTCAGTATATTTGCGTAAACAATTGCGAACGTGTTTATGCGTTGTATTCTCACTACCCGCGCTCTACGCCGACGAACGATTTGCGTCGTTGACTCGATATATTCGACGTTTCATGGCGGTACGGCGTGAATTCTCTAAGTGAAAAATACGCTCAAATTCTTCAATAAGTCCTTAGCTACTTGCTGGGAAAGTTTTGGGGGACATAACCGTTTATTCGTCATTGTCTTTCTTTGTCAAGGAATGCATTCTTGTCAGTAATTCGTGTTGCTGTCTGCAAAGTAATGTTTGTCCAAATGATCGCCAACGCTTGACAGAGACCATCGTACGTGAAAAGAACTAAACGTCACTTGTCGGTTGTTGCGTGCATGACTCGTCAATATTGAGTTCGATGACGAAACGGTGATTAGTGTTGATGATGTAACACTGGCATGATACTGTATCAGATTTTGCGAGCCGTATTTATTTAAACAACATGGCTGATACAAGGTGTCATATACATTCCCAATTTCATCTTGATGAAGCGACATACAATGCGTCACTATTCTAGGTATTGTCTATAGCCTATAACAAGCGCGATAATGATTTACAAACACATACACAAATAGACATACACACACATACACACACATACATCAGAACTCACTTTTTTTGGTCTCCAGAAATCACTTCTTTGGATTCCCATGATCTCAAAACGTGAGATCCGGTGCTCGAATCGAATATTTTTTTTCTCTAGAACAACACTTTCCTTATTATGTTGACATACGAGTACCTACTTCGCTGAGTGTGTTTGATGAGTTTTTTGTATAACCTACATACGTACGAATCCTATTTATATATAACCTACGAATTTCTCCGTCCTTTGTCTGGTCAAAGATTCGAGGTCGCTTTTGCGGCCTCTACCTTCAGCTAGCGGTAATTCAAACTTATTGCGGCCCGAGTCGCCCTTTGTTTTTAAAGAGTATAAATAAATACAAACGGAGCTGCCATGGAATTCACCGACCGGAGTCGGGCCCATCATAATACTATTTTTTACACTTCTGGGGGGTGAGCAGTGGATTCCGGACTTATGAACCGGCTGTGGTAGGTTTAGGACAGCTGTCTTGCCACATGTGAGCGTTCACCTTGCCACCCATTCACTCCCCCTTCGAAGCCATAGAATTTGAGATGCGCAAATCGCAGTTTTAGATAATTTTTCTAAGAAAGAGTTGATTATTTTTCTGGAAAGGCCAAGATCTTTAAAGAGGTGAAATAGAGATTTAGCTGGCAGGCCACGAGCGCCAACTTCCACCGCGTGAAGGTGAACAGTGAAGCCGTTCCGGGTTACGGCATTTGCAAGATCATGGTATTTATTTAATTTGTACTCGTGGTCTTTTGGGATATTTGATTCCCATGGAACAGTTAATTCTACAATAAGAGCCACCTTCCGAGATAGAGAGTAAAGAGTTATATCTGGACGGAGGGCTGTGCATCCGAGACTTTCAGGGAATTTATACTGCTTAGAGACCGAATCAACCTCCAGAATCCAATCTGTAGCTTTCTCGATTATTGAGAAAGGTTTTGTAGTTAAATGTTTTTTGCCTTTAGAGCCATCCCGCACAAACTGTATTGGGGGTTTGGAGGATACTGTCAAACCCTTGTTGGCACGAGCCACTGAGAGACTAATTACCTCGCGAATAACAGCGAGAACTTTGTCATGGCGGTAAGTGTACCGTCCTTGATCTAAGGCCACCTTGCAGCCAGCTAGAATGTGTCTAGCTGTGCAAGGGGTATTGCTACAGAGGGGACAAGAACTATCCTCGGCAAAGCTCCAACGAGCGAGGTTACTGGGGTCTGGAAGTGTATGCTGAAAGGCATTCAAATAAAATTTCAGCATCTCTGGCGTCCAGTCATAGAGCATTACCTTCCAGTGCATTGGAGGCGGAATGCAAAAGTCCCCAATTGTTGTCCAATCATTCTGGCATTGAAGGCCAATAGCATGAGCCATACTCTTGCTGTCGTAATCTCCCCGCAAAAGAGACTTCTTCAAGTCCACGTCGCTCGTGGTTGTACTGCCATACCCCAGACCAGTGCCATTCTGGCTGATTCCAGTAAGGAACTTTTTGTGGAAGTCTACGCGGGCTTGTAGATCATTTGAATCACTACGGCCACTTATTACGTGCTTCGATATTGCCGGATCTTTGGAATTGCACAGAATCGAATTTTTGGTTATTCTGGAGTTGGCGTAGAGCAGAGAGGGCAGTTTAAGCGCTAGCCCAAAATTTTGTTTGGACCTGAAGAGAGTCGAGGGGTCAGCTGGTTTGGCTAAGGACAGCCAGGATTTTAAACTAGCTGTCACCAGCGCATCTAGACGGGACAGTTGGGTTTTGGTAAAATCGTAAATAAGAAAGGGCCATGACAAATGTGACGTTAGATAATTGTCATAGATCCAGGCCTTACGAGGGCCAGAAATTAGCAAGGCATCTATTTTCGCCAGGCAACTTTTGAAATGCTCTATAACATGATCGCCCGAGACGTCTTTTCCCTGATGGGTGATTTTTCTGCCGAGGAATTTGAAATGATTGTTTGGGTCTATAAGGGAGATATTAGAGCCCTTATAGACCAATTTGGGGTCATAGGATGTAAATTTTGTGCCCATGCGGGCGAGTCCAAGGCAAGTTAATTTGTAATTTTAAAGATTCCGTACATACAAAGGTTATGTTATTTTTTACCGTAACATTAATACATTAGGAGAACCAAAATCGACAAATTTACCAAAAAGCCATGTCTGGCCGCGGGGCGCCATTACTTTTATCAACTTTAGTAATTGTTACTCCCATGTTACTCCTAAAGTAATTGTCCTATAGAAGAAATACAACGCTTGTATCGAAAATTCCATGTAGTTTTTGTCGCACAAATAGTCGCTAATCCTAAAGGCTTCGAAGATATCTGCGAAAAAACTGAAGACAGGTATTGAACACCCCCCCCCCCCCCCTTCCATCAACTTCCCGCCGCCCACCCACTGGTTTCGCCCCAACCTCGGGGACTTTCAGTATATTCATCCGGACATCTTGAGGATTAACTGAATCTAATTTCAAATGTTCGTGTTACTGGAACTGAATCGGGCTGATTGCCCAAATTCGGCCTAATTTGATTGGATTATATGGCCATAATGCAGCTGTTATTATGGCCCATAGCTACTCGAATGATAGAGCACAACAAGGCAGTTAAAAACGTTCAGCGAGATAAATCAGCGAACCGCGAACTCATCTTGGATATCGGAACGAACCACAGGGTGCAGTTTCAAAATCTCATTGTGATATCAAAAGAACAGTTTTACTTTGAGACTGATCCGGGAAGCATTGAAACAATAACCACCCCGAACTTCAACAGGGAAGACGGTTTTAAATTCTCTACTATAACAGGGAACCCTCTTCTTACAATGTTCTCAACACTCATCGCCAAACGCCAAGATACAGTGAGTGTGTTGTGCACAGCGGACTTTTAAACCCCATCCCCTCCCCCCATAACTAACAGTTTGCTGACTACCCGCAGACCAACAACGGATGACGGATGACGACTGACAGCACTCCAGTCTACCCTGGACGATGGCGGTTGCAATATCGCCGGAACGTCGACTGCTATAAACTTCACGCGACAAATCCGCTTCATCTTGTTTATAATGTCAAACAGCCGCGATAGTCTTCGATTGCAAATTTCTAACATTAAACAGTAATAAAATATAATATCGAAATGTGACTCATTACTCGCTTCGCCTTTGTGTCTACAAATATAACATCGTTATCATGTTTTTGCGCTGACCCACGCAAAACTAATAAAAAACAAATCAGTCCAAATAATTAAAATCACAGCGTTACCGTGCCTTATTTTATACCTGTTGTTTTGCGACAAAAACGTCTACGACAAAGATTCCTAGCGTTTTTTGGATAGAAACGTATTCCTTAAAAATTTTAAAAATAATATAATCTACAGAATACCAAAATAATATAATAAAAACACAATCAAAAATGCAATAAAATTACCATAAATTGAACATTCAAGCCATTTAATGAGGATGTAAAATGTACAGACCTATAATACAATTTTAATTGTAACTTAAATAGTCGGAAGAAAAAAATAAAATAATATCACAGAAACTTAAAACAGCACCAAAACTCCTAATAGTAAATAGACAGTGAGAGTAACAAAAAAAAATAGAAAAACAAAATAGTACATCTTGCATAAATAGTCAAGAACTGATATTAAAGAGATATTAACTCATATTAGAAGAGATATTAAAAGTAGATAAAACATCAGAAAAGTTGTTAAGTTTTCAACAATATTTATAATATAGCCATTTAAAAATATTATAGATTTATTAAAACCTTCCTTTACGGCAATTTTCAATCTTTAACACCATAAAAACTTTTTCTGATAGGAAAATCCTTAGTTGCTCCATAAGCTATCAAAGAAAAAAATAAAATATTATTATAAATCGGAAACACAATTTTCATATTCTTCCACAGCCTCTTCTGGCGATGAAAACCTTCGACCCCGTAATTGGTTCTCAATATTGGGAACCAGATTTAGTCACAAAGTGCCAAGTCAGAACTGTATAGAGGATGGCTCATGAGTTCTGCGTTTATTCCTTCTATTCACGTTGGCCTGTTACCATCTATGCGGTACAGTATTCGCCAAACAGTGGTCCGCGGACCACTAGGAGTGTACGAGAACTAAATCTAGGTCCACGAAACACGAGTTCATGATCATAAGGAAAAAAATGGTTAGATAAACTCCGCCACAAGCGCGTGCGATGGCGCGCATCAAAAAAGTAAAAAAGACAGCGCAGGCGCGGAATATATCGGTTCCCGGAATAGAAATACACCGAATCGAATGATACCCATAACCTGATTCGCACTACCTGATTCGCACTACTTTGGTATTGCTGTTAAAGTGGCGCTAATGGGCACTTGCTGAGTTGGCCACGAAGACCCATTCTGTTCAATGTTGGTCACACTCACGGGTCAACACCCATCCGGCGGCCTCCACGCATGAAGTGCGAGCCCGGGCATGACTCTGGCCTTAGGGCTAGTTTCCCCTAGGAATCAACCTTCTGGCGCTCCTGGACGGTCTGCGCACAGTGCGGCGCAAGCCAATCGATTGTGCACTCTGACTAACAGTCGGGGGAGTCTGGAAGCAGTACTGTTTCCTATAGAGAGGGGGTGGTTGCGGACCTTACGGCGACTGCTCTTGAAACGACCATCGGCTACCCGATTCTGGGTGAACAGCCGGGCAAAGAATGCCGTGGTCCGCGATAGATTCGATATACGCCGTTTCACCGCTTCGTAAGGGAGAGGACCGCGCAAGCGACTCGTAACCAATCGAGAAACCGGAGTAATCTGGTCGTAATTGGAAGTAAGGGCGTGAGTGTAAGCCCGCTGGGTAACACACCTGGTTATCTCGCGGTTAAGGCGTTGGCCTCTTACGAGCTTGTGGTAGAGCTTGGTTGATTGTTTTGTCTAAGTCTTCTGCGCTCACTTCACGGGAGATCGTTAAAACTTCCTAAAGTGACGGGTTCGCCCGTTGTAGTTGACAACTCTATTTGCTGTTAAAGTGGGTACAGAATAAATTAAGGAAGAGTAGACTGAGCTCCAAAATGACACGATCTGTAAGAATGCGTTTGAAGCGGTTTCTCTTAAAGAGTTCTGATGTAAAAAAGCAATGTCATATCCAACAGTTTGGAGATTCGCCAAGCGATATCTTATACTCTTCTCCACAGTTGCAAGCAAGGGGATTCTGCTTTTCTTAGAATTAAGAACTAGATCATATATCTATTGGAATCAAGTAATGATATTAATGTAGCTCTGAGCGTCTGCCCCAGAATTACCCAAAATATAAAAAGGATGTAAGCTAAAGATTACATTGATTTACAATTAAAAGTTCTTCCTATTGAAAATATCTTTAAATGTTGTAAAGTTTGATATTTAATTAAAACTAAAGTATTAAAGTTGATTATTAAATGCTTGAGTTTTCGTTTTAAACCTTGATGTCCCTGCACCTAACAAAAATGTCCAAGTGGTCCCTGATCGAATAAAAGGTTTGTCATTACTAAAGCAGTACATTTAATAATGTACAAAATAATATTTCGAATATCGGGATTGACAACCTCAAAACCAGTATAACATAGCCCCTGAACAACCGCTTTTGCTCTAATAGAAGCTACTGCTCTAACTGTATACTGTGACTGTTGTTATCAATACGACCCGTAGTGCCCTTTGTCCGTAGAAGTCAGCGGGGTAGGTGACAAAAGGCCATCATCTTACCCCACTGTCCTAAGAAAAAATCGTTTCCAGAATCGCCCGAAGAGAAAGTTTCCGGATAGGAGTTGGGCCAGCCACAAAACGCGATGGCTTTGAGAACATGAAACCATTAAGTCCCATTAACGACAACTACATTTAACTATGCGATATTATTTTGCGTAGACAGAACAGGAATGCCGCATGTCGGGGGCGGGCCGTGCGTTGCCGCGCGCGCACCGCAATAGGTCTGTCGTCAGTGGCAGAACGCTGCAAATTGAGTTGCAACGTTTTTGCAATAACACGCCTTAATTCTCATTCTCTCCATCTATATCTATCATCTTTGTGCAGAATGGGGCTATGCAGTCAGTGTTTGATGGCTGGATCAACTCCTATCCAACAGCCTCCTCGTAGAGGAAATTTCGGGCGGCTCTGGGCGGTTGGTGGAACCGGTGAATTGTTGGAGCGGTGTGGAAAGGTGTCGTTCATAAGAAACGGGGCGCATGTTTGGCAGCTAACGGTTCCGTGCAGTTTGAGCCATATGACCTGCTCTTTATCTTGGGTTGGCTCAACTCACGGTTTAACTCCCATCCGGTAGCCACCTCAAAAAAGGACGAACGAAAAAAGATTGGCTCAACTCACGGCTGTGTCATAGACAGGTAGGATCGGACCCTCTAACTAGGGGAAGACCTCGGAGCGGTTTATACTATGTACTGTAACTAAACTATATATGTAACTTATTTGACTTTGCGACTTTGATTCTCAATTAAATACCAACTCAAAGATATTGCGAAACGGTCAATGCCCAAATTATTTGTGAACAGTTTTTTATTTATTCACTAGCGGAACCCGGCGAACTTCGTCTCGCCACGAATTTGTTCGCTTAGCAGCAGATGGCGTTAACATAGGTAATTTTCATCGACAGTTGTTTGAAATTTGCATTGTTTGTTTAAATTCTCCATTGAATGCAGTCTGATTGTTTATTTTTTGTCTCACCAAAAGAGCAGTTTCATCAATTGCCATTTGTGTCCTAAATGGAGGAGAAAAGTGTGTAAAAAGTACGATTTTGTTTGACAGAGAATGTTAAGGTGCGTACGGATAGCGCGTACACTGGTACGCGTAGTCAGTTTACGCGTGTCCGGAACGTCATGTCCATACTTGCAGCTACGCGTACACTCTTGGGGAACGCGTACCGCGCGAGCTAGTTCGCACGCGAGCCGCCGTCTGTCGGTTTTTGGTCGCGCGTCAAAGAGGACGCACACGACCGGGTACGCTATATTTGGACGGCAAAATAAATAGACACGCGTGTTCTTCGAGTTTCAATAATGAAAATATTATCAAATTGATTCAACTTTATAAATTTCACCGGGTCTTGTGGGATAGCAAACTAACTGATTATCGAAATAACGATTTACGGCAAGATGCATGGAAGGCAATTTCAAATGAACTGAAAATTCCAATAGGTGAATTAAAAAAAGAAGATGAAAACTTTATTAGCAACTAATAGAAAAGAAAGGAGCAAAATCAAAAAAAGTTTATTAACAGGATCAGGTAATTTTTTAAATTGTTTATTTACGCATTGTATAGGTACATTGAATCATAAAAAGAAATTGACATATTTATAATAGCCTATATACTTTTATATCTTTTTTTACAGGAGCTAATGATGTATATAAATCGAAGTGGTTTGCATCTGAATACAATCACAATACAATTTTTTCATCCACCATCTAGGTTTCCGTTTGTTTCTCTTTTTTTTATTTAAAATGTGTTGAATAATGAGTAATGCCGCAGCAGTGATGGTGCACGCAACCGCTAAGTTTGTCGGAGTCATGGCGAATGACTGGGGCTTGCGGAGCGCTCTGGATCGATTGACCTCGCGTACAGGTTCGCGGCGGTCCGTACAGCAGCTGTACGCGTATCCAATGTACGCGTGGACAGTGTTTCCCAACTACGCGTAACACAGGAACGCGCTATCCGTACGCACCTTTAGACATAAAATGCTTAGAATCTGGTGCATTTCCAGACACGAACGATCCTAATGGAACCAATGGTGTCAATCTCATTTTACCCCCTGCGCAACACAAAGCGAGTGGCTCGTGGCGGTACTTCAATGCATTGCAATATTGGCACGAATGGTCCATTTCTCCAATTTGCATGCATTTATAATCGCTGTATTGTTTCGTCAGGTCATAATAGATTGCCTCTCTGTATGTGTTTTGTCTCAAATTCAATCGTCTTCGCACTGCAACATTACGGATCCGCGCCGCTTTATTCAATTTTTGGCGACGCTCATCGCTTTCAGTTGCTCGAAACTCTCTTCACGAGTTACAGAATTTCATTTAATTCAGTTGATTTACCTTCAGAATCACGAAAACGCTATCAAGAAATCGTAAAATTCAACTTAACTGTCAAATGTTAACTGTACCGCCATCTTGATTTTCGAATTTTTATTCTTGTCAAGCAACGCCATCTATGATCAAGCTTAGTACTAAAATAATTTTCGGTTTTTCACATTTTTCTCACTTTTCCGAGAGATTTTCCGGATTTTTATTGCCTATAGTAAGACCGAAGTGATTATGAACAAAACAAAAAAAGAATCATCCAAATCGGGTTAGCCGATCGTGAGTTATTAGGTAACATACATAAAACCCGACTCATTTTTATTATATAGAAGATATACAGATATTCATAATGCATATCAATATTAGGTATTAAATATAGTTATCATAATAATATTACTCATTAAAAATAATCGTAAGGTATGTCATTAATAATAGGAAACTACATTTCTTTTATTTTCATCAACGAACATTACCATAGTAAAACAAGAATAGGATGGCGGTGTCGACTACAACGGGCGAACCCGTCACCCCAGGCTGGTATAACGATATAGATTGTTCTTTCAGCCGTGGGATGAGCGTAGAAGACTTGGAGACAAGACAATCTACTGTCTAGTTCACCAGCAACCTGTTAGGGTCCAACGCCTTTCGGCGAGGCACCGGGCAACCTCACCTGCAGCCTCACCCCCTAACTACCAGTTTTGACAGGATATCTCCGTCTGAAATTAACCTTCAGGATACCTTTGTCCTCCCGACTGGTTACGAGTCTGTAGTCGCTTACGCAGCCTCTACCTGTTGTATTACAGCGGTAATTCAGTTTGAATTTATCGCGGACGTGGGCGTTCTTTGCCCGTAATGCCACACAGGATCGAGTGGCCCAAGGTCATTTCAAGAGTGGCATGACATCAGGTGAAACATCCATCCCCGCTGCTTAGGAAACAGTGTATTTCCATAGTCTCCTTCAGCAATTAGTCAGAATGCACAACCGTATGGCTTCGCCGACCGGTGCGCAAACCATCCAGTGGCGCCGGGATGCAATCCCGCCTGGAGAAACCGGTCCACCAGCTCTGAGGCCTGAGACACGGGAGTCTTAGCCGGGGTAGCCTTCCACTCGAGGAGGCTTCTGAATAGGAGCTGAATCGTGAGTTGAGCCGATCCGAGAACAAAATGGATCTTATGGTCCAAGCTGCACGAAACCGTTCACCACCAAAACAAGAACAGTATAACATCTCCATAGTACGCACCGATTTGCACTCATACATGCGCGCGTTGTCTGTACGCTACCACTACACAGATTCTCAGATTTTTTATTGTTTTCTTATATACAAGTAATATTTAGTTCCATGTCATTCCTTTATTATGTCGATAGTGGGCCCGATTGCGTTTCTTTGTGAACTAAAACTAAAATTAGTCCAAGCGAACGAGACAGAGCAATACGTTAGAGCGGAATATGATACGAATGATCGTCGATAAATACCACCTGCCGAACTTATTACTCGTCCGAATTAATTCGAGCATATTTCGTGCGGTGTAAGATTTGACCTTGGTGGGCAGTTTTAATGCGAAAAAGTGACAACCGGTCATCTTACACCCCGCTCTAGCGTATTGCCCTGTCTCGTTCACACGGACTAATTTCCGATTTTAGTTCACGAAGAAACGCAATCGAGCCCAGTATGACAAATAGCTGCAGTCTAAACATGCGGAATGTTCTATATTAATTAGAAGAAAAATACATTCGATTTGTTTAGCCAAAACAAGTTTTCGTCATTTGTGCATATAAAAGCACCTAATTTTCGTTTAGCCCATAAAATACTTTATCACTTTCGCAAAAAATACGTGTTGCACGAAGTATGTAATTTAGGAAAGTCTGTTATCGAGCAAAATTTAACATTTATTTGGAGCGGATGTGTGTGTTTGGGTGTAAGTGTTTATGTATGTACCCAACTTAGAAACTACACGACAAATTAGGACCAAATTACGTACAAAAATAGTTTACCCTAATGCCAAGATTTAACACGAAGATTAGAGATATCCGCTATTTTTGTTGCATTTTTAAACAAAAAAATAATAATATTGGTACTAGAAAAAATAAATAAATGTTATTTAGAATTTCGAGGGGCCTACAACTCTTGCTTGCGTCACTTCTGGACATCCTCAGCGGGTTTTTAATTAATTACTTTAATGTAATTGACGTAATTACTAAGGGATTGGAAATTAATTACTTCATAACGCCTTTGTCATTAATGCTACAATAGAAAATAAATGTAGACAATAATGCTTCAACTTTGTTGTATAATTTCTTAATATATCTAGTGGTTTACGAGTTTTTAAAAGTAATAATTAAAAATGAAAATCGAATAAGAAAATCGAATGAGAATGCTACCTCCTCTTTGCACGAGTCCTGTCATCATACAATAAGCTCGAGTGGCATATATTTAGCCATATTTTAGTTATATTTAAAGACTAAATCACACCTCTGTGTTTTAGTGGTATTTGAGTTTTTACACGACTGCCCAACAAAAAAGAAGTTTAATGTGTTCAGGTTTCATCTGTATATGTTTTCCGTTTCTTTATTCCAACATAACTTCTAAACGCTTGAACCGATTTAGAAGCGTGTGGTATTGTTAGAATCGATATGTCACTAACTGTCCAAATATCAAAACGCCGGACGCCGGACGGCACCTAGGGTCGGTCACTAATATTATCTCGACAAGTCGCGGCGCGATCATTAAACGATACAAAGACGGGTAAAAAGGGTGCAGGAAAGCGTACACTTTACCTTTTCCTACGTGTTTGTATCGATAGCGCCGCGACTTATCGATATACTATTAGTGTCCGATGCTAGGTGTCGTCCGCCGTTAGGGAACTTCCCCCAAATAGTTGTCTAAATGTAAAAATGACAATAAATTAACATAAATTTTATAGTGTTTAGTGTCAAATGAAAGGTCTGATTGAGTACATTTCGCAAATATACATGTATCTATGTGGATATATACATAAATTACAAATATTTCATTAAAAACCAGTAATAAAAATAATTGTTAACACAATAGTTCACTTTCTGTAACGGCAGTTGTGTTTTTTATTACTTTTAATATATTTAAATTTCAATTATTAGGTCTTGAACGAGAAATGTCTCAACAAATAATATTATTATAATCTCATTATTACTATTATTACTACTTATTCTTTATTGCACAAGATTAAAAAAAAAAAAGCAAAAAAAATATACAGCACGAAAGGGCACCAAAAGAACAACTCATGGACTACGTGACTCCGCCAGGTGACTCGATAGCAGCTCTTCGGCTCGCATCTGTCATAAGTAACCAACTACTATCGACTTCTATTGCCGTATATATTTTTTTACCCACACCGAATTAAGAAGAACTGTAATATAGGTAATTATAATACATGAACATTGAAAGGTGGGCCCATAGTAGCCTCCTTTGGGAAAGTACAATATGATACCGTGTATCAATCAGATTTTTTAGTTTGGATTTTGTTTCGTTTATTTAGTTATTTTAGGAAATACGGGAGGGAGAAGGTAACTAAAATCTCTAAAGCTATTTATCTCACTTTTTTTGGGGCTTTTCTAATGTTTTTATGAACCTCGTAACACTGCGACCATTGCTGATCTATTGTGTTTGCCACCAACTATAGTCACAGTATAATACCACCCAGTAAGTTCACTCGAGAACTACAAAGCAATGCGGGAAGAGAGTGCGATGAAAGTGGGGCCAGGGGTAAGTCTTGTCGCATCCTTAGGCCAATAGTTTCGGCGCTGTGGGCTGTGACGCGCTGAGGGCGCAGTTTGTGTCCGCTCTTACTATTACTTTTTTCTGGAGATTTACGACTCGATGCCATATGGTTCTCAGAACAAATCGTTAGCATAATAGCATCTGCGTCGCCGGGGCACCGTAAATATGGCCGGGACGATGCTTCAAGAAGAAGACTAGTAATCATATTACGATTTGTGGTAGCCCTTAAGATTCCTGATGTCACTTGCTTCGATTTCAATTTTGTTCTAAGAAAAGCAACTGTCTGGTATACTTTGCTGTAGTTCTGCGCTAAGCCTAGTATCTTTAAGAACCGCAACAGCCTTTTGGCGCCAGATTGCTGTACCTCCTCAGGTTGAAGGTAGTGACCAAGTGGGTGTATCTTTTACGCATCGGCAGGCCACATTCGCACATACGGTGCAGAGGAGTTTCCTCTGCCTCTTGGCAGAATCTGCACATTTTGTGTCCCGGAGGTTAATATTGTAGGTACATCTCACGTTTGTTACTTGCAGCGTTTTGCCAGCTGACGGCAGCGGTCAGGTCAGATCGGTGCTCAATGCCATTTCTCGCGGGCTTAGGAGTCAACGCACCTCACTGACTCGCCGCGCCGCGCCGATAAACGCAATACATAATTCAAAAACTGAAACGCGTCGGCGACGCCGCTTTGGAGTTCTCGCCAAGAAAATAGTTCCGATATATCTGTTAGTTTTAGTCCAGAAGCTCACTGTAGTCTTGCAAAAATTAAAATATTGGATTTTAATATTTTCCATAGTTCGTGGGCACCATTTTACTTTCCCGACAGAGGTAAAGTATTGTGAAAGCGCAAACAAATTTTAGGGTAACGTGGTAATTTTTAGGTAAGGTTTCAAGGTAACGAGTGGGTCGTATAGCCCACGCTGCACGGAATCTTTAGCTGCCATACAGGATAGCAGAATCATTTAAAGATGATAATATCATCATCCCGGGAAATGAAGATAAACGAAATAAAAAACGTTTTAGCTTTTCACTCCTGGGATTAGCGTTACCATCTAACC
This sequence comes from Micropterix aruncella, assembly GCA_944548615.1. Taxonomy (NCBI): domain Eukaryota; kingdom Metazoa; phylum Arthropoda; class Insecta; order Lepidoptera; family Micropterigidae; genus Micropterix; species Micropterix aruncella. The sequence goes on along the minus strand of OX155980.1, from coordinate 83,758,993 downwards.
GGATAAAGCCGGTCTTGACCGGATTTTTAGATATGAAGGGGCAATCATATTATCGGACGCGTTCGTAAGCCGCGGCTTACGGACGCGACTGAACAGTATGCACAGTCGTTTGGGACGCGGCTTGCTAGATCTCTATCGGACGTCCGAAGCTTCAAGATCACGTCCGAGACTGACGTCCGATAATGTGCACGGCTCAATAGAAATTCATTACACAGATAACCTTTTAGTCGCGTCCATAAGCCGCGGCTAACGGACGCGTCCGATAATATGTTTGCCCCTTCAGACCGGCCTAAGCCCGGATTTTTGTCATACTCGCTCGAGCGACGTGTTAAGAGGCAATCAAATTATCGGACGCGTCCGTAAGCCGCAGCTTATGGACGCGACTGAAAGGTTATCTGTGTAATGAATTTCTATTGAGCCGTGCACATTATCGGACGTCACCTTGATGCTTCGGACGTGTGTGGGGTTATCTTCAGATGTGTATTCAGAAGACCGTCGTTAAAGTTTCATCATGTAAAAACTAGTGGAGCTAATGAGCCCATGATGGGTTGGCCACTAAGACCCATGTGTTCACGGTCACACTCACGGGTCAACACCCATCCGACGGCCTCCACGCACGGGGTGCGAACCTGGGTAGGATTCTGGCCTTGGTCAGTTTCCCCTGGGAATCAAACCTCTGGCGCTCCTGGACGGTCTGCGCGCCGTGCGGCGCAAGCCAATCGATTGTGCACTCTGACTAACATCTTGCGGTGTCGACTACAACGGGCGAACCCGTCACCCCAGGACGTTTTAACGATTAGTCGTTCTATCGCCCTGCAGTGAGCGTAGAAGACTTTGGACAATAACAATCCAACGTCTAGCTACGCCACAACCCGTGAGAGTCCAACGCCTTACCGCGAGTTAGCCAGGAATAAACCCGGCGGGCTCGAGATACTCGCGCCCTCACTTCCAATTGTGACCAGATTTCTCCGGTCTCTCGATTGGTTCCGAGTTCGAGGTCGCTTGCGCGGTCCTCTCCCTTACGAAGCGGTGAAACGGAGTATACCGAATATATCGCGGACCAAGGCGTCCTTTGCTCGGCTGTTCACCTCAGGCAGAACTATACGGACCAACAAAAACTCACTCCAACATTCAACGTCAACTCACAAAACACACCAAAATTTAGTATTACACAGCGTATTAGATTGCTCGACGTCGTACTAAGATTTAGCCACCAAAATTTTACTGTGAAACTCAACGTCTAGATGGCGCTTATAGTATCTCAATCCCAATCTAAAAGAAAAATCTAAAAAAAATATCAATCTTGTTTTATTATAGTTAATATGGCGACTTTCGTGGTATAAGTTTGGTGGTGCACTATAGTTGGCGCTTTAAACACACTTAAAAAATAACGCTCTAAGCACCCAATATAATAACAAACGAATTTTTAAATTATAGCTCTTATTACTTTAATATTATTTGCATAAAGACGTCAATTTTAAGGTTAGCCTGTAAGATATGCACCCTGTTTATCCCCAGAGCTAACACCAATTACAGGCTAAACAGTTATCTATTGAGAGCAAGCCAAAGTTTCAATGATGTAGCTACCCAATATGACATTGACTTATTTAATATGTCAGTCCAGCAGCTCAAGAAGTTACTGGCTGATGCCTTCTTTAGCTAATCCTTTGTTCTATTTTGTTTAGTTTTTTCTTAGTCTACTTGTTTTTCTTTTTTTTCTCCCCCTTTTATATATCTATTCATACATTTTTACTTGTGGAACCTTGTAATTGGCCTTATATACATATTAATTTGTAATAACCGTATACCTAGCTGTAATATTCCTAAAATTAATAAAATAAAATAAAAAAATAAAAATATTGCTTTTAGGCAATAAGCTCGCCATTTTGATGAAGCAAATAAATCGTTTTATTATTATTATTATTATACAGGGTTCAATACGTAATAATTACGCACTTTAAAGTTCAGATAGACTAATAGATGGCATCCTATATCTCCGTATAATTTCTGTGATGTAATCAGCCTATAAAAAAATGCGATAGAGAGCACTAATAATTGAATGTCACTATTGGTTAAATTGTTAGTTTCTTTTATAATCAATCAGTAGGTCGGTGTCGACTACGACGAACGAACCCGTCACCCCAGGCTGGTATAACGATATGTGAACGTTGTTTCATCAGTGGGATGAGCGTAGAAGACTCAGAGACAATACAAATCTACCGTCTAGCTATGCCAAAATGACTGAGGCCAACGCCTTACGGCGAGGCACCGGGAAAGGTACCTAGCGGGCAGCCTCGCCTCCTAACTACCAGAGTTTTGGAAGGATATCTCCGTCAGGAGATATCCTCCCAAAACTGTCAAGTCATTTATAAAAAAAACTATTCATTATCAATTTTACTATAGATAACCAAATAAATTGCTGTTAGTTTGGTCGTCAATGCTGTCAGCGCCACCTGCATCTCGCCGGCGCAGAAGGGCTGCCAAATCGTACTATGGAGTTAAGCAATGTAATATTTTCTTTTCTGCGGTCTATACTCCGTTGAGCTCCTGGGCTGTTATGACTGCATATCAGTGGGCGATCGGTGACGCATGGCGAGAACATTGTCATCCGTGTACGCGGTATGTGGGATTTAACTACACGGTAGAATTCATTTAAATTATAACTATTTCCAGACTGAATGCTGCCTGTGAGTCTGCGTGTGTGCTGTGTAGGTATTCCTCCAGAATAGCGCCTAAACGCTTCACCCGATTGAGCTGAAATTTGGCATGCAGGCATCAGTCGGTCATGGCAAGAGCTGAAAAGATTCTAGTTGAAATCGGTCCACCAGAGGGCGCGCTTATCATACTTCAATCTCGAAATATTGCAGTCAGACATAAAATTTGGTACACAGGTGCGCCTGTGTGATTAGGGGGAAAAAACAGATTGAGAAATATCTCTTATACAAGCGACACAATTTATTTTTAATACCGCCGTATTGAAGAAAATACTACATCATATTGGAAATAGCCATTTTTATAACCGCGGAAATATTACAAGATACTAAAATATACAACTTTTGGTATCATAGTCGTTTGCCACAATCACTAACAGAAATATACACCAGTCGACTTATAGAAATTTAAAAAAAAAAATACGTGTGGCACTCGGGGACTGCCGCGGTAAAGCTATTGCATAGCATTTTTAACAACTTATGCAATTATAATAATTTATTTATTTTATTTTTTCTGATATCAGATAACTGCGCTCTATCGGAAAACGTTGAAATTATTCCGAATCATTTGCGGCTGGGGAAGCAAATGATTCGGAATAATTTAAACGTCGCGCACGAATTTTTTATTCGATAAAGCAACAAAAACGGATTATTCAAAAAAAATCGTAGATAAAAAGATACATAATTAAATTATCTTTAAAATGGTGCAGGTTTCATAATAATACGCCAGATAGTATTTGCGTAGTAGTCGTTTTTGTGTTCGGGTAGACCTAATTTCACAAATTAATTACACTATGTAATATAAACAAAATCTAAAATATTCAAGGCTGAGAATATTAGGAAAATGTTCTTGTTTAACATATATTTTTTTCGAATCGTAAGCAGTACTCGTTTAGACGTAAATACCAGTTTAAAATCTATAATTTTCGTTAAGAAATTTCTTCATTCGGTCGCCGTGCTGGCCTAGGCCCGCGATAAAAGCTATGCAATAGCTTAAAAAAGGTCAACTCTTTAGTTTTATATAATAAACTTTAAATGTCGCACGCGTGGTCTTTTTATATCGACTCAATTAACTTAACTCGTCACTGCTTAGTCCTGTTTATACAGATATTGACGTTCATTACGGTTTAACATTCCTCAAAAGACATGCTAACCAACGGTGAAAACTGAATAAGAATCTGTCTCGCGGTTCGTGAGTTTATGACAATTTAAGTCAGATCCGTCTTGGTTCTTGAGGTTAGGGCAAACACACAGACAGACGCTTGTTAGGATTATACTATTTTTGATTGCTTCTATAATGCGCAAGAATGTCTAAAGCATTACGTAGTATTGCCAACATAACGACTATTAATCATTAAGCCACCCTTCATCAGTTTTTTTTGTTTTTTTTATATATAAAAAATGACATACCCCATCGAACTCAAGAAATGCCCCATTAATGAGGTATTACAAAATTCCAATTCGTTCAAAAGTTATAAACCATTAAGTGAGTGCCACTCGTTAAAGGGTCGGAGGGTGTGGCTTGTAATACGGAACGGTCGAACAGGTCACAGTGATTCATGTACGAAGAAAGGTGCAAGCTGAAAACGAAGCATATGAAGCTGGAGAAGGATTGAAATATGGTGCTGGAATCGCTGATCAAACAGTGAGTTGTTTAAATTGATTAATTACTGCCTTAAATTAACCTCTTCTGCCGCTATTTTTTTTCAAATACATTTTTCTCGAATCGATTTTTAAGCTATTGCATAGCTTTTATCGCGGGCCTAGCCAGCGCGGCGACCGAATGAAGAAATTTCTTAACGAATATTAATGATTTTAAACTGATAATTACGTCTAAACGAGTACTGCTTAACGATTCGAAAAAAATATATGTTAAACAAGAACATTTTCCTAATATTCTTAGCTTTGAATATTTTAGATTTTGTTTATATTACATAGTGTAATTAATTTGTGAAATTAGGCCTAACCGAACACAAAAACGACTACTACGCAAATATTATCTGGCGTATTATTATGAAACCTGCACCATTTTAGAGATAATTTAATTATATATCTTTTTATCTACGATTTTTTTTCGAACAATCTGTTTTTTTTGCTTTATCGAATAAAAAATTCGTGCGCGGCGCTCTATCGAAAGACGTTTAAATTATTCCGAATCATTTGCTTCCGCAGCCGCAAATGATTCGGAATAATTTCAACGTTTTCCGATAGAGCGCATTTATCTGATATCAGAAAAAATAAAATAATTAAATAATTATAATTGCATAAGTTGTTAAAAATGCTATGCAATAGCTTTACCGCGGCAGTCCCCGAGTGCCACACGTATTTTTTTTTTTTTTAATTTGTGTACAACTCTAGCATATTTTTTTTCCATCAATTATTTTGAAATTTGGCATATAGTTTTTTTTTATATAAATCGCTCTATTTGAACCTTAATCCTAAACAATATATTTGTTAAAAGTATTTTTTTATTATACAAAAAGTACGAAACAATTGCAAAAAAATATGTTTTATGTTCACACTCCTCTAAAAAATACTATTTGTCTTTTTTTTAAGGGAAGTGAGGTTCACATAAAAGACATAATATATAAAAAAAAAATAGGTGTGGCACTCGGGGACTGCCGCGGTAAAGCGATTGCATAGCATTTTTAACAACTTATGCAATTATGATTATTTTTTATTTTATTTTTTCTGATATCAGATAACTGCGCTCCATCGGAAAACTTTGAAATTATTCCGAATCATTTGCGGCTGCGGAAGCAAATGATTCGGAATAATTTAAACATTTCCGGTAGAGCGCCGCGCACGAATTTTTATTCGATAAAGCAAAAAAAAACGGATTATTCGAAAAAAATCGTAGACAGAAAGATAGATAATTAAATTATCTTTAAAATGGTGCAGGTTTCATAATAATACGCCAGATAGTATTTGCGTAGTAGTCGTTTTTGTGTTCGGTTAGACCTAATTTCACAAATTAATTACACTATGTAATATAAAGAAAATCTAAAATATTCAAAGCTAAGAATATTACGAAAATGTTCTTGTTTAACATATATTTTTTTCGAATCGTAAGCAGTACTCGTTTAGACGTAATTATCAGTTTAAAATCATTAATTTTCGTTAAGAAATTTCTTCATTCGGTCGCCGCGCTGGCCTAGGCCCGCGATAAAAGCTATGCAATAGCTTAAAAGTTAATTCTTGGTGCAATTGATTTCCGATGAAAATTTCGACCTCCAAGATGTACATAACATGCTCAGTCGGATGGCGACGACAATATGCGGCAGATGATATCGCAGGTAATTTTCGAGGTTTTTAAGCTATTGCATAGCTTTTATCACGGGCCTAGTAGGCCAGCGCGGCGACCGAATGAAGAAATTTCTTAACGAAAATTAATGATTTTAAACTGATAATTACGTCTAAACGAGTACTGCTTACGATTCGAAAAAAATATATGTTAAACAAGAACATTTTCTTAATATTCTTAGCTTTGAATATTTTAGATTTTGTTAATATTACATAGTGTAATTCTTTTGTGAAATTAGGTCTAACCGAACACAAAAACGACTACTACGCAAATACTATCTGGCGTATTATTATGAAACCTGCACCATTTTAAAGATAATTTAATTATGTATCTTTTTATCTACGATTTTTTACGAATAATCCGGGTTTTTTGCTTTATCGAATAAAAATTCGTGCGCGGCGCTCTATCGGAAGACGTTTAAATTATTCCGAATCATTTGCTACCGTAGCCGCAAATGATTCGCAATAATTTCAAGGTTTTCCGATAGAGCGCAGTTATGTGATATCAGAAAAAATAAAATATATAAAATAAATAAATAATTATAATTGCATAAGTTGTTAAAAATGCTATGCAATAGCTTTACCGCGGCAATCCCCGAGTGCCACACGTTTTTTTTTTCCAGAAAATATTCCTAAATACATGTAGAAAATTACCTCACAATATAAATAAATTATATAAACTCTTTATAAGGTTGAAAAAAACATGAAAAGCGATGTAAAACGCCGTCCTACACCTATTACCCCATTAAATTCGCAATCCCTATTTCGGTCAGCCCAGTTTTCTTCACGCCTAACGGGACATCTCCGAGTGGTTCGGCCATTGATTCCTGACCCCGCATACGGGTTTTTTGCCACACTCGATCGAGTGGTGGCAGCCGGACAATCGCGATCGATGCGACGCCGACGCACGGTGTTTCTCTGTCCAATATTCTGGACTAGAATATAAAAGCATTCATAACGGACTGTTTGACTGTTGGAACACTTCATTGCGCACATAAGGGGCCGTCCACATATTACGTAACCATGTTTTTGGAATTTTCGACCTCCCCCCTCCCTCATGTCAACAGACGTAATAAGCGGCTCGATCTACCCCCCCCCCCCCGCCCCCGAAGATTATGTAATCAATCAAATTTGTGGAAATCGTGAACCCAGCGTCTGTGAAGTGTTTGAAGACGGTAGTGGAAAAAAAACATTTTAGAATGTACTTTTTTAATTCAAAGTAATTTCAAACTCTTTGGTTTATTTTACAGATCCCAATCTTTAGACCGCAGTGGCTGTAAATACGTTATTAAAGAGAAAAGAAATATTTAATATTACATTTAACGATGCCCATTTTATGTGCAGGTTTAGATTTTAAAAAATAGATGCAGTGACCAAAGTTGATTACGTAATCAGGACGGGCGGGTGACTAATTTGCCCCCCCCCCACGTAATCAAGCGTAAGCCTCAGCTCCAACCGCCCTCCCCCTCGGTGATTACGTACTATGTGGACGCCCCTAATAGAGTACGACATGGTGGGCCTGTTGCCAAGTGGCAATATCTTACGACTATATGGTCAAGCTCCGCCACCTGCCCGCCAACGCCTTACGACGAGGCACCGAGCAGCCTCGCCCCCCGACTACCAGTTTTGGCAGGATATCTTCGTCTGGAATTTACCTTCAGGATACCTCCGTCCTCCCGACTGGGTACGGATCCGAAGTCGCTTACGCAACCTCTACCTGTTGTATTACAGCGGTAATTCGGTTTGAATTTATCGCGGACCTGGGCGTTCTTTGCCCGTAGTGCCACACAGGATCGAGTGGCCCAAGGTCATTTCAAGAGTGGCATGACATCAGGTGAAACATCCACCCCCGCTGCTTAGGAAACAGTGTATTTCCATAGTCTCCAGACCCCTTCAGCAATTAGTCAGAACGCACAGCCGATTGGCTTCGCCGACCGGTGCGCATACCGTCCAGTGGTAGCCTTCCTCTCGAGGAGGCTTCTGAATAGGAGCTGCATCGTGAGTTGAGCCGATCAGAGAACAAAATGGATCTTGTGGCCTAAGCTGCACGAAACCGTTCACCACCGGTAAAAATTGGCAGTAGGTAAACATATATGCGGATCTAATGGTCTAAGTGTGCCTTTTCACTGTGCGGTTAACCGCGGGACGAACGCGAGCGAGCGGCGTGCCGCGCGGCTAGCCGCTTTGCGGCTAACCGCCAGTGAAAAGGCGCCATAAGTCCGTCCGAGCAGTACGTATGTCGTATATGCCCCTCTTCACAATGGCCGACGATGGCCAATCTTACTAAGGTGGAAGCGCTTCGGCACTACATGACGTCAGAAAAATGTATGGGAAAGCGCGAGAAGGACATAGGCGATGCGGCCATCGCTGGCGAATGTGTGGAGCGGACATAATAGTGAACTGATTGAACTTCCTACATACACGCCAGCTAATTCGTAGGCTACGCCCACGGGGCCGCACGCTGCCAATCCTTATTTGATTGTTAATGTGATTCAATTCTTACTTTCCCGACTCACCAACCGACCAGGAGGAAAAAAATGTCAACGCGATAAAAAAAATAAGATGAAGACGGAGAAGAAAATTGAGATAATATCCATTCTGAGCCCCACTGAGACGGTTACGACCATTTCCAGATTGAAGTCTGTCTGTGTGTCTGTGTCTGTTCGGGCGTAGCAATGGAACCCAACCAGCTTCGTCCGCCGGCCGAGAGATGGCGCTAATTGATTTTATTTTGACGTGACAACGTCTTATAATTCAATGGAGCCGGCTGCACGCACGAAAAAACATGACTCATGCGGCGTTACCTCGCTCTGAGGTGTTCCATTTAATATATTTCGTTCGAATAGTAAAGCCGTTGAAGAAATTTGAAGAAGAATATATTTTCGTTGCTATGTCTTGCCGAAAGTTAAATATCACACATGTTTAAAAGTTGTAAAACAATTGCTCAACGCACATTCATACTTGTAAAAAATATGTACATTGTAAAAAAAAACAACGTGTGGCACTCGGGGACTGCTGCGGTAAAGCTATTGCATAGCATTTTTAACAACTAATGCAATTATAATTATTTATTTATTTTATTTATTTTATTTTTTCTGATATCAGATAATTGCGCTCTATCGGAAAACGTTGAAATTATTCCGAATCATTTGCGGCTGCGGTAGCAAACGATTCGGAATAATTTAAACGTCTTCCGATAGAGCGCCGCGCACGAATTTTTTATTCGATAAAGCAAAAAACCTGGATTACTCGAAAAAAATCGTAGATAAAAAGATAGATAATTAAATTATCTTTAAAATGGTGCAGGTTTCATAATATTACGCCAGATAGTATTTGCGTAGTAGTCGTTTTTGTGATGGGTTAGACCTAATTTCACACATTAATTACACTATGTAATATAAACAAAATCTAAAATATGCAAAGCTAAGAATATTAGGAAAATGTTCCTGTTTAACATATATGTTTTTCGAATCGTAAGCAGTACTCGTTTAGACGTAATTATCAGTTTAAAATCATTCATTTTCGTTAAGAAATTTCTTCATTCGGTCGCCGCGCTGGCCTAGGCCCGCGATAAAAGCTATGCAATAGCTTGAAAAAAAATTGATATAATTGTATTTATGCGTACAAATAAATGTAACTTAATCAATTCAATTGTGCTTTCCATTTACCTCCTTCTATATATCCATACAAAATATCTATCAAACAAATAAAATTAAAATTTTCTTTTGAAAAATGCAACCATTTCATCAGTATTTTCTTATGACGTCACGTTCAACTATCGTCAGTAAACCGACTTTACAGACAACCGATTTTTTATTTATGAAATTAATATTCATATGACAGTTTCTTAACATTTGATTTTTAATGTCGTTTTTTTCGATTTAATTCTAATTTCTAATAAATAAATCTTTTTAATAAACATTCAATTTACTTTTTTCTGTATATTTTTTATTGCTCTAGATTATGAATAATATTAGATTGCTGACTTTTACAGTTTTTTTGGTGTGATATTATAATTATTACATAAATAGCCAGATATATCAATAATACATAATGGTAAGTTCTATACCTTTGAGGGTATTTTTCGAATTGAAATAAACATTCAACTTTTATTATAGATATTAAACTGTTTTAATATTCATTTTTGATTTCCCGCTATAAAATGATGCATACGTTTTAATCTTATTGGTTATGGTTTTATCTCGATAGCTTCGATAGCGTTTACCTTTTTCTTCTCTTATGATATTATAGATTACTATTCGTTATTTTGGTTATTTAGATTACTACTAATTTACTTGTTTTACTAGGCTATTGTTTCATTCCTATGGCTTAAATAGCATTTATTTTTTTCCTTATTTGATATTGATGACTAGTATTTTGTTCATTTCGATCGCCACCCCAGGAATTTATAAAAACGGTTGTCATCCTTTCTTCCGTGGAGTGTACGCGAAAACTTTGGTGGACAAATACATTCCATAAGTCAAGTTACTCTAACATTCCCTAAGAGTCCAACTCCAAAACGCGAGGCAACTGGTAATTGCCATCCAGCCGGGCATCCACACGCCCTTACTACTAGATTTGGACAGATATCTCCGTTTACCAGTGTGGTCACGGATTCGGCGTCGCTTGCGCAGCCTCTACCTGCTGCAGCGGCAATTCATAATCGAATTTGTCGCGGGCCCTTGGCGCCCTTTGCCCGTTAGTATCACTCGGGATTGGGTGGTCAATAAACCGTTTCTAATGATAAGTAACAGTAGGTTTAACAGCGAAACTTTCAACACCCTGAATGCTGACATTGATATTGACCCCTTTTTCACAAATATAGATTCTATAAGGAAGCAGGTTGTAGGGAGATTTTGTGATGACCAGGCTTAGCATTTTCTTCTTTTATTACAGTCTTGTTTATGTCAACATGTTTTCTACTGTACACTTTAGTATCTTCTTGTTTAATATCTTCTTTATGCTATCAGTTCTAAATTCACGTTATTATTATTGTCATTATCAGTGGTAACTTGTAAATGGCTCTAAGCTTCCTATTTTTATTCACTACAAAATTATTGGCTGTAAGTTAAATTAAAGTTATAAGTTAAGTTAAATTAAAAATAAAATAAAAATAGGTAATCACCAACGCCCACTTCTTAAGAAACGTACGTTTCTAGATTCGCCAGTAAATCGGTTAGTACGCACCGCCCAGAGCAGCCCGAGGTGCTTCCCGGCGCACAACAGATCGCAACTGTCATAGCTCACCGGGTCCGCAGCGCCATGTTATCGTGTTTTGCTAACATAATAACCAAGGTCATGTTATTTTGGGGTGTAACCCAAAATAACATGACCTTAACATGATAATAATAAAGTTTGGTTCGCTGTTTGTGTTTGCCGAGTCGAATGGATAACTTCCCCCGCGTTCACCTGCGGGGTGCCGAGGGGACAATATTATCATTAATTTCGTATGTGTGCTCGCCAGAGACATATCTCGTCAAATCTTTTTGATATTGTGTATTGTTTTGTATTTTATACAAATGTTTTGTATTACTTTGTATTTTATACAAATGATACATGAAAGACCCGTTATTTGGAACGTTACATCCAAAGAAAATAAAAAATAAGTCAGGCTCATGTCAGGTGGAATAACATCACTGCACCATGTCGTTTGATTTTGTCTATCTGCTAATATTAATGTAAACAAATCTTTATAATCGCTCGCTGAACAACGAAAACATATTTTAAACCCAAATCTTGTCTTCAATTTGCAATTTTTGTTGAAAGAACGTGGATGTAGGTAGAGTCTAACACAAAATCTATTTCTATTTCTTCTGTTAAGAACTAAATCTACTATTGCCAAAACCGTGGAAACGTTTTTCTCGTCGAAACTCATTTTAAATAGGTAAGTTACTAACGAAAATCGCAGTTGACGGCCTGTTTGATAAACATGTTTTACTATAATGTTAGCAAATTTGTTCGTAACATGGCGCAGCGGACCCGGCTTTACACTCTCGCCTCGCGCCTCGTTCTGCGTCTCGCCTCGCGACTCTCGTAGTGCGTGAGAGCTAGCAACTATATTAGTCCAAGAGCCAGCGACAAAAAAAGTGAAAGAGTTTTGGAAAAGCTTAAAATCGGAAAATCTATTTTGGCCAAAGAATGCCGGGGTACAGTCAGCAGGCTAGGTTTCGGGACACCTGGCGCTGGCGTACTAGGAAAGGTGTAAATTTAATTAATATCTAAAAGTGTTTTAGAAAAGCTGAAAATTCATCAGTAGACAAAGGATGCAATAAAGAACTTGAAACATATGGTCAGACTGCTTCATAATCGTACGCTTGGCGTCAGCATCTCCATACATGTCACGCATCGGTCTATGACATATCGGTCTACTATGGTATGGACAAGCTGACGCCACAAGTTCGATTAAGAATCAACCTATTTGTTTCGAGTTCTTTATTGCATCCACTGTCTACTGATTAATTTTCAGCTTTTCCAAAACACTTTAGGGGTACTAATTAAAATTGCATCTTTCCTAACACGCCAGTACCAGGTGACCCGAAATCTGGCCTGTTGACAGTAACCCGTCATTCTATGGCCAAAATACTGTCTGATCTGAAAGTATCAGCTTTTCCAAAAGTCTTGTGCTTTTTTGTCGCTAGCTCCACGACTATTCGTCGCGAGGTCCTTTAGCTCGTGCCCAAAAAACCGCTCCCGGCCCGAGCGCCGCGAGCGGCGAGACGAGGCGCGAAGCGAAATGCGGGTGTGTCCGTTCACACTCTCGTCTTTCGCTTCGTCCCGCGTCTCGCTTCGGGCCTCGCGCGAGTAAATGAGCTATCAAGGAACTGCAAGTTACAGCCGCAGGCAAAGTTCACTTCGGTTCCGCGGTAGTCCCTCTTCGGGGAAGCAGCCGGGTATGAGTTAAGTCGGAGATTAGACCGGAGATTAGGCCGGGCATTCCAACGTAATAGACGCTGAATAATTGACTTCTAATAAAAACAAAATCATCTTTGAGCGGTATTTTTTTACAGTCAAAAATATTAATATATAAATAATTTCCCGACTGCATTTCCCAACCAAAGATGAAATTAAAACGTCCTAACGTAATGCAGCGATGCAGTGTGTATATAATATACCAGACTTGCAAAGTCAGCAACAACGTTTTACACGCCAGGAATGGCCATGCGTTATTATCGAACATGGTGACATGTCTGATCGGAACCCTGTCCTTGTTTGGCCATTATTTGGTCAAAAAGATCGTTGTAATTAAGCTCACGTTTTTGTTTGTTTACACAACTACCCAAAAAGGAGTGTAATGTTTTCAGCGTTCATGTATGCATGTTCGTCCGCTTCTTTAATCCACCATAACTTCTAAATGCTTAAACCGATTGTGTGTATTGTTAAAATCGTTATGTCATCCCGGGTCACCCGGGGAAAATACCTAAACTGACAAATAACCGTTACCTAAACACTAATTGTCAAATAAATAAAAAAAAATAGATAAATACATCGCGTTTAGCATCTAATGAAAGGTCTGATTGTCAAAGTCAATGCGACATCGATATATAGACGTGTAATATACAAAATATATAAAAACGTGTATATGTACACGTTTTGTAATTTATTTTGGTTGGTATGATTTTTTACTGCAGTTGGGGGGCAGTTTTGTTTATATAACATATTTTTAGAAGTTTCACGACTGCTTTTAGATCCTTTTAGTTCACTTCTTGTAACGGCAGTCGTGTTTTTATTTTTTTTAATTTATATCTTTTCTCAGTGTATGTACATTCAGAAGCAATAATCTTGCTTCTTTGGCATTGCGTTGTTAGGGGATTGACATAATTTGGAACTGTAATAAACGTTGAAGTCATTCTCTGGCATTGAAAAATAACGTTAGACCGCCTAGATTGGCATTTTGACGCACTGTGCGACACCAGGCGACGCGCGCGCCGCGCCGGCCACATTCAAATGTGGAGTCTCAAACGAGGTCGTCAATCAATTCATTGCTTCGAACTCCTACATACATAAGAATGCTCTCTTGCGTTACTCTACATACAGCATGTCGATCGATCGTTCCTTGCCAATATCAATTCACCTGATCCCACGCTCGGCACCTTCTAAGTCACAAGCCACTTCACTAGACACCGATGGATTCATCGGCAATTTTCTCCGATGTGTGAAAATGTGAAGTTACATCTTGCGGTGTCGACTACAACGGGCGAGCCCGTCACCACAGGACGTTTTAACGATTAGTCGTTCTGTCGCCCTGCAGTGAACGTAGAAGACTTTGGACAGTACAATCCTACGTCCAGCTACGTCACAACCCATGAGAGTCCAACGCCTTACCGCGAGTGAGCCAGGAATAAACCCGGCGGGCTCGAGATACTCGCGCCCTCACTTCCAATTGTGACCAGATTTCTCCGGTCTCTCGATTGGTTCCGAGTTCGAGGTCGCTTGCGCGGTCCTCTCCCTTACGAAGCGGTGAAACGGAGTGCACCGAATCTATCGCGGACCAAGGCGTCCTTTGCCCGACTCTGAACCGGGATCGGATAGCCAGTGGTCATTTCAAGAGCAGTCGCCGTAAGGTAGACAACTACCCCCGCTCTATAGGAAACAATACAGTTCTTAGACTCCCCCGATTGTTAATGGGCCGAATCATGGGCCCATTAGCTCCCATGTGAAGTTACAGGTGGTTGACAAAGAAATGAAAAATGTCTTTATTGCATTTTACGTACAATAGCGGATGTATTGCTAGTTACACAATATCTTCCAGCCATCGACATATTGATGTGATAAGAAGTGGCGGCAAAATTAGAATACTCCTACTATAAGATACGATTTTTTAAAAAAATAAATTCGAATAGGACCTAAATACATAATAAATACCTACTTATTATTATTTCCATTCATTAATAACTTATGGCCTTATGTTCTGGGGAATGGAGGTAAAGTTAGAATATTTCGACTTCAAAAAAGAGCAATTCGCAATTTATTTACAATATCATCGCTAATATCTTGCAGGCCGTATTTCATTGAATCTGTTATCATGACAATGTATGCCGCTTATGTATACCAGGGTATCATGTATGCCATTTTAGCCTCGGTCGCTAGGCAACAGCAAGGTTCCCTCTCCCCTTTGGCCCCACGCCTTGGGTCTTCACACTCTGGCGAACCAAACAGTCGCCCGAGACTTGCATAATATTCCAAAGATTGTTGTATTAACAAGCAAAAAGTGACAAAGAGTGGTAAAGAATATATATTTTTAAAATATTTATAATAAGAATTCCGTCATATCGAGCTAGATAAAAATTAATGCTTGTATTCTAGTCAATAAAAGTAATAAAAATCGAAGATCTGATTTCGCATGACGATTAATAAATTAAAACATTTTTGTGACGGAGGTTTTTACTTTTTGTTACCGCTCAGAAAAAAAATTAAATTAAAAATTAAAAAAATACGTGTGGCACTCGGGGACTGCCGCGGTAAAGCTATTGCATAGCATTTTTAACAACTTACGCCATTATAATTATTTATATAGGCGAAAGCATTTTAAACGTCTTCCGATAGAGTGCCGCACACGAATTTATTATTCGATAAAGCAAAAAAAAACGGATTATTCGAAAAAAAATCGTAGATAAAATGATAGATAATTAAATTATCTTTAAAATGGTGCAGGTTTCATAATAATACGCCAGATAGTATATGCGTAGTAGTCGTTTTTGTGTTCGGTTAGACCTAATTTCACAAATTATTTACACTATGTAATATAAACAAAATCTAAAATATTCAAAGCTAAGAATATTAGGAAAATGTTCTTGTTTAACATATATTTTTTTCGAATCGTAAGCAGTACTCGTTTAGACGTAATTATCAGTTTAAAATCATTAATTTTCGTTAAGAAATTTCTCCATTCGGTCGCCGCGCTGGCCCTACTAGGCCCGCGATAAAAGCTATGCAATAGCTTAAAAATGTCACGTAATACTTCTATGCAATATATGTTTTTGAAATCTACGAATCAAGGCAATAATTTAACATGACTTTTATTAAAGAAAAAACTATTGTAGTTAAAATACTTTTTTAACAAATCTAAAAATTATTCAGTCAAATTGCCGATAGAACAGAAGAACATTCCAAATATCTGAATAAATATTACACATTACTAAATAAAATTCTTGTGAGGTTTTAAGCAAAATATTACTCATAAAGATAACTTTAAAATGCTTAATATTTTCAAATTACGTCTCGCAAAACTCGCTTGTTTCAAACAATTCTCATGAAATTTGAAATAATCGTATGAAGATGGTTGTTGTACAAATCGAAGACGAAATTAGTTATACTTGTTACACATAACAGTTTGTTATTATAAACAGCAAATAAATTCCTCAAAACACAATATATATTGAATTAGGTAATAAACAGCAACACATCTGCTGATTTCATTTCAATATTATTTTCCCAGTGTATAGTTTACGTAAAACGTTACAAAAAGAAATATATAAAAACTACATAAAATTACCTTTCTAATAATATCACACACTTATAGAAATGACTAGGATTTCGAACAATGGCAAATATTGCCATGATCGATTTATCAGAAATCGCTAATAATTCGTCTGCCAATTGTTATATGCATGCTCTATCGCGCTCTCTCACACCCATGTGCGTCTCCCATATGTCTGTCTCGCTAAGCGACCGCATCTCTCTCACTCCATCTGTTTGGTCGCGTAATATACATCGTCTCGCTCGAATTCAGGTGGTCTTATGCTGTGCGGTAGTCAACATTTATTTAATGTGGCGTGGATGAAAAAAAATGCTTTTTAAGATTTAAGATTTTCTTCTACTGGGTGGTTGGAGCGTCGATAGAAAGTCTGGTGGGGGTAATAGGGTGGTCAATTATAAATTGAATAAAACATATTAGAAATCTGTAAATTTAGTTTTTTACCCAATTTAAGTAGAAAATGCGTCCTAATTTTAATTATTTATTCAAATATTGAAATAAATCAAATTTAAATAATTAACTCATTCAAATATTTAGAAATAAAACTTTTTACAACCTCTAAGGTGTATTACTTTAAATGAAAATAATTGCAGACGCGTAAATGGTAGAAATAAATGCAACATTGCATTTATTAAAATAACTAACGTACTAAAATATAACACAAAATTTCAAGACGATTGTTGAAAAATATTAAGTGTAGTAATTATTGCTCAAATACAATTAAAACACCTGTGTTTTATACACGACCACCATTTCATAACCACCCTATTACCACTACCAGACCCCCCAATCACCCAGTATTATTTTAGGACCAGTATTATTTGCATTATATAGTACGGATATATAGGTAATATTTAGGGTGAAGTCTATGCGGGGTAATATGAACCAAATAAAATATATCTACCTATTAATACAAAATCCTACCGTTTTCGAGAAATTTATTTTTTTCTAAATATTTTGTTTTTTACCCGATTTAAGTTAAAAATGCGTCCTAATTGCAATCTAGCTCAATCGAATATTTAAAAACAAACCTTTATACAACCTCTAATGTATATTCTTACTTTAAATGACAACAATTACTAATATATGTAAATTATTGCTGAATTGTACGATTCTTTTAATAAAATATAGAATGAAATTGAATGATTTTTTAAATAAAAAAATCGGTTGTCTGTAAAGTCGGTTTACTGACGATAGTTGAACGTGACAACGTCATAAGAAAATACTGATGGAATGGTGGCATTTGAAGAAGTTTCACTTAAGATTCTGATATTGTTTATTACAAACACCCAAAAATATATGCTTTTATACTCACCGATTTGACTACAACATGTACATGTATTATTGTATAGCAGTATAATTGTATAATTGTTTATTGTTTAAAGTTTATTGTTTTTTTTAATGTGAAAGTTTGAAATCTCAAACTGTTAAATAACGGTTTGAGAAGCGTTGCAGCAAGCTGCGCCATCTAGCGGTAGGTAATACGTCGTAAATAAACAATATCAGCGACATTTTACCAACCGCTAGATAGCGCATCGTAATTTTATTTTTTTTTACTAAAAGTTGCTTATTTCGTTGCACTTCGTTGTACCCACAAGAAAATTGTCCGTTCAGTAATAACATTCCGTATATCAAGAATACATATAAAATTATGTCAAGAATTTAAATCAATCTAGTGATTTTCATTCGTACTATTTTAGACTGAGGTTAGTAAATAGTTCTTGTCGCAACCGGAAGATGGCAGCATTTATATTGAACAATAAATATAATAAATGGAACGCCTCAGAGCGAGGTAACGCCGCATAAGTCATGTGTTTTCGTGCGTGCAGCAGGCTCCATCGATTTATAAGACGTTGTCACGTCAATAAATTTTCAACCGATAAACACAACGCACAAATGTACTTAGGCAGTGATATACAAACGTAGTAAGTCACGGCCAACATATGTAGTAAGTCAAGCGGCACTAGAAATAAAAGATCATGTGATCACGTTATTGATAACAATCACGGCTAGGAGGGGTAGGGCGACTACCTGCTCTATTGGGACGGGACCGTATTATTATTGTTGTCCATTGTACTCGCGCGTGTTGCACCATAATGCAGACTATACTATATGAAAGCGGAGAGAAGATATACAAATAAGAAGGCATGTTTGAATGAAGTAAACAAAAGAGAAGGGCGAGTGAGTATGTGAAAATCCCGATATCGTCTATAGTCCGCGCGCAAATGCTAATCACCGCCTGAGGTGCGACAGGGGTGAGACGGGAGTGATAAGAGAGAGTCAGACGGGAGCGAGATACGAGGTGAGATGCTACTCAGGCGGTGACTATATTATAATGAGGAGCCACTCCATTTGCCTACGAAAGGTCGATATGTGAACGAACTTCTTCAGGGAGTAAAGCAAGCGTTTAGAATAATTTCCAGTTTATTGAGTAGTTTCACATCTTTCTACTAGACATCACTCTTATCATGGTGAGCCCTTTCGCCAGCGGTTGGTTCCCTAAACGGTGTCAAGTTATTCCCGCCTGACGTTGGAGTACAATCTGGCCAGACTGTCAACTTCTGTAATCTAGAAACGATCAAACCAAAGAGATCAATGTAGGTGTCAATGATATCTAACAGTTCCGTGCAGCTTGGGTCTGACGACCTGTTTGTTATATTGGTAGCCTCATATCCGGTAGCCTCCTCGAAGAGGGACTAACATGGAAAGGAATCTGTGAATCCTGCCACGGCTGTCGTGGACATGCTATCGGTTGTTCCAATCTGGGAGAACACCTCGGGCGATACTGGGTGGAATCGTGCGGCGTTTGCCAGTCGACTGTGCACTCCGGCAATAGCCGGGTGGTCTGAAAATGTACGTTTGGAAATGTAAGCAGCAGGGGTAGCTGTAGACCTGATGTCAGCTACCTTTGAAACGATCCGTTGGCCATCCGACACCGTGTTGTAAGTCTGGCGCCACGGTCCGCGATAAATTCGATCTGAATTACCGTAATTATCAGGTGAGGTGGCGTAAGCGATTTCGAATCTGTGACCAGACTGCTTACAGAAAAATCCGCCCGAATCTGGTAGCCAGGGCGTGAGGTTGGCCCGCTGGTGTCACTTCCTAGTGCATCGCGGTAAGGCGCTGGACTCCCACGGGCTTGCCGGTGGAGATAGACAGTGGACTGTCTTTGTCCGCCAAGTCTTCACGTTATCCATGGAAGATAGAACGGCATGATGTCGTTAAAACTCCTTGGGGTGACGGGTCGCCCGTTTTGTTGATACCCTCCAGATGTGTTTCATAAAAGTGTAAACGCGACTCTTTTGACTTAGTGCATTCTTGAAGTAAACCCTCGATATGACATGACCTATCGTCAATAGAACGTCGTCATAACGACTTAAAATTCCACTGACGTCAGTACCAATGTAACATACCTACAAAACAATCAGTATCTCGTGTGCTTGTGTATGCATTTACGAAGGACATCCAAATCTCTGTAATGGGTAAAAAATGGAAATGTTCATCGGGATTAGCGGCGTTATAATTTGGAGCTTCTAGATTTTCAGTAGATGGTAATTATTTTTCTAGATTATCAGTAGATGGTGATTGTACAAGCTGTGTCGCCTCTCATCTTTGAATTGAGGCCACCAGAACCAGAGTGGCCCAAAGGCCAAAAATCATTTTTGTGGATATGGGCCAAAATAGTACAAGGGAATTCTTAAGTGATCATAGCAAAAAAAAAGTACTATGGTACATAGTTTTTATTTTGATGATTTCTTGAAGATATCAATTTTTGGCGACTCTGGAACTGTAAATAATGATTTTTTAAATGGATTTTTGCATTAAACTCAAAATCACCGAAATGTCACTTGGGCCACTCTGGTTCTGGTAGCCTCAATTGTACGTACGTATAGGAAAATATGAATTGTACGTACCGGTAATTCACATACCGAAGAGATACTTTGCCATCGTATTTGTACAAATATTATTGTTGGCCAGCGGAAAGGGCTACAGCCCTTCTCAATATCTGAAGTAAATATTTATTTTCAATAACTCTATCTGGGTGTAGAAATTACAATTCCAATTAATATTATTACAAATAAAATTACAATTTAAAATTACGCATAAAATTACAATAAAAGTCTAATTTAAAAAATAAATTGAAAATTCAGAATTTCAGTAATAAATAATAAAACAGAGAGCATTGAAGAGACTTCTAGAGTAAGATGCTACATTTATTAAGTAGCTTACGTAAAAAACAACATGAATAAATTTACCAAATTATAAAAATCAGAAATCATAGCAAATTTTAGAATTTATCAAAATCGATCAAAAAATGAAAAATAAACTATAATGAAATATTAATATGTATATAATCAAATTAAGAATCAATAATGAAAATCAAAGTATTACTATAAAATTCAGAAAAAAAATAAGAAATAGGAATAAATTTACAAATCACAAATAGGATTAACATCAAAAGAATTTCAATCTCTTACAGAAAATATAATCTATTAAATGTATTAACATTCACTAATGTCATATAAGCATTTCAAGTAAATATTTCTGGGTTTATTTCTGTGACACATTCATCTCTCCAGACAACAGGACCACCAGGTGCCAGCATTACCCGCGCCGCTCCAGAAGAACCAAGAAAAAGTCAGGATATTGCCTTTTTAAAATATGGATATTATGTTGAATGCCCCTTGTAAGGATGTATTCAGGCGCAAGAGCGTTTAACGAACGGTTCAAGACCGTGCATTTTAAATTACAATAAAGTCTCAGAACCTTCGACCTTAGGATCTTTTGTATCTACTATGCTCGGCGCCAATTGAAATGACCCGCGGGTTCATCAGCGGCATTGAGTGTGTCGTCCGATGGATCTCTCGCTCACACTCATGCGCTTATGGCAAGGGAATAGTGAAACAGGAATTTATCTCCGGTATCGATGCTATACCATGTAGCGATGGGCACGAGACAAGATTAGTCTCGCGTCTCCTCTCGCCGTAGATCGTAGCTAACTTAGCTCGTAAGTTGTACATATAACTTAGATCGTAAGAGCATAGTAAAATCAGACTAACACGCGAATAAACCTGCGGGACTAACATCGTCTCTCGTGGAGGTACCACTCAGAATGCTTGCGCATCTACTAGTGACGTCCGTAGTAATAAGTCAGCTGACACACCCGAGTGCGTTAACAAATGCAGCTGACTAAAAATGTAAAACACGAAACAGGAAAATAAATTAATTCTAATTCTGATTCCTCTCGCCTCGTCTCAAAAATGTGAGACGAGGATGAGTCTAGTCTCGACACTCAAGACTAAAGATCGATACTCGAGACGAGACAAGTTTCATCAACGACACCGAACGAAAGGAGAATGGGCATTTTATGCCCACTTTTCCAATAGCTGTAAATCATAAAGCAATGGAAAGATCTCTTTATGTAAAACATTTATTACTAGAACGACTGATCTCAATTATAAGCCGTTTTTTTATAAGCCGTTATATTCTATTAAATAAGGCTAATTACCTGTTTAGATATCCCTTAGGGCACCTAACACATCTAGGCATTGTATTTTAAATAACTGTTTAAACGAAAACGTCGCAGAATACCCGAAACGATAAAGTACACGAAGTGCGTACAAATTATATATTCCTCAGAATGCTCGTGTTTTTCGGCAGTATATGGAGGGGAAACACTGGGAAATGTTGCTTGAACTCTGTTAAGTGTCTGATGATTTCAATGCCGCCCTGTTTACTAACGTATGTAGGTAATATGCTAAGGTCAGCTGTCTAACACGGTGTGTCCAGTGACTGTATATATCTTTATGGATCTTCAACGCAATTAATATATTTTAAATAAATAATTTGCTTCATAGTAACATTGGATTTTGGTGTAATTAGCCATATTTAAGAAGATTCCGAACTTTAAAACTCTAAACCGGCTAAACTCTAAGTTGTACGTCATAAATATTCTAGATAAATAGATCTTTCCAATGGTAAATACTGGTACATTTTTTGTTATTCAAGAGGTGGGCCCAGCGCCCATACATTTTTGCGCATTGCTTTTTTCGCCAATCATCTGGTCTAAATATTGGGTCCTTCCTTACCTATGTAATTGCTGTTTTTTCATACTTTGAACTTGGATAATTTGGGTTTGAGTTCGAATTTCAAATTAAAAAAATATACATTAAAGGTTATTCATTTTCATTTTCAAGAATCAGGTGTTTATTTGTCTTTCCGTCGTTTGTTTTTGCTAAAATATTTTCGTTTATTCAACCATGGTAGGTAAAGTTGAAAATTTGAATTATTTTTAAATATAAGATCCTGTGCCGGTGTTTTCTATTAAATTTCACTGAAAAGTCGCATAGTTGCTGGAGTTGCGGCTGAAGACTCTTTGTCGCCCACCGTACTTGCCAGACCTTGCTCCAATAGTTTATTTTTATTCAGAATGAGATAACTTTTTACAAGGGAAAAAAACAACTTTGAAGAGTGAAAAACGCCTTCAGAGCATTCATTGGTTCCTGTCCAGGAGAATTTAACAGCAGAGGAATTAAGCAACTTCCATTGAAATGACCAATCTGCATAGATAATAGGGGTCAACATTTCTATTAATTAATTATATATTTTTCATACAAAGTTTTTGGCCTTGAATTTCCTTTAAAGAACAGCAACTTCATAGGAAAAACCTAATAATTCTGGTTTTTAACTTAGTACTAAAGCAAACAAAATGAAAAAAAAAGAGCTTTTTGACGGTACTACTGACGATCCAATATTTCGCCCAATGAATAATTTTATTACTGTTTTTTGCAGTAGAAAGACGGCCTGGAAAGACCGTCGTCACAATTTTACCTAAAAAACATGCCTGCATGCCAAATTTCAACTCAATCGGATTCAGCGATTGGGCGATATCATTGAGGAATACAGACACAGACAGACTTCCATCTTGAAATAGCCTTGTTCGTCTCAAAGGGAAGGGGGGGAGGGGGGTCCAATATGTATATTTCCCTCTTCATCTCTAAAAAGCGCGTTCACAATACTTTCTCTCCTCGTCTGTTGGTGGACCGGGAAAATAATAATTAATTTTAACAAGACATAAGAAATGTATATCAAAGAGTGTAATACGTAAGTGTAAGAAGATTCTTTTAAATAATCAAGAACTGGTGCGTAAATTATCTTTTTTTATAAAACCGGTGTAATATTTATTAAGTAATGTTTTTATAGATCAATAACGTTATTCTATTCTATCTGCAATGCAAGGGAGCGTTTAAAGTGACGTACCCCTGTAAGTGCGGACCCGGCCGCGAAGCAGTAGGCACTGCCTCAGTAAATAATAATTACTGCGCCGGAACACAGGAGTAAGCCGGAATAAGGAACAATGGGTGTGTAAAAAATGCCGCCCCGACAATAACAACACTAGAGACGAGCAAAGGGGGCCGGATTTGCAAGAAAATTAATCCTCGGTGAAGAAACTCCTAATGATGTTCAATCGAAAAATCGACGATGTATACGAACTACAAGGGCAGCTGCGTTCTCTTGAGCCAAATGGAAATCGCTGCGGATATAAAAAGCGCAAAGGACTTTTAGAGGAACCAGGTGAGAAGGTTGAGGCGGAAGCAAAAGGACGAGGAGGACCAATCCTGAAGGTGCGCGTTGCTTTGCTGTCGCGTTGTATAGAAATTATGTAAAAAATATTAGTAATAATCAATGTAATATAAGTATTGTTTGTGTATTAATTATTCTAAATAAATAAACAAAGTGTTCCATGGAAATAGAATCGATCTCTTTAGTAAAATAGATGATTACAACTTGGTAATCGATGATAATTTTATTGAATTTTAACGACAATTTTGCCAAATAAGATTTCGTCGAAGTTGGTGGATTTTTGCAAAGGATTTGACCGTCGTACTACATCATATAGGTCTTAATCTTTTTGTTTGAGAATCTTGATTATTTTTGCGCTGTGCGGAAGGTTTCTAGCTTGTTAAAAATAGGTATTACACAGATAAAACCCTATAAAGATTATTCATAAGATAAGTCGCCCACCTCGCACCTCGACAGACCAAGAGCAAGTGACATGAAAAAAAGTATTTAAAATCAATGTCACAAAAAAATAAAAGTAAGCATGGTATGCAAGTTTAAAAACAGCAATAAACGCTTTTTAAAAGTGATTTGATAGTAAATGTTTCGATCAGGTATTATAACGTTCTGTCGTGGAAAGTATTGCTCTGTGTAAAAAGTATCCATAAATTACCATTTTGGGAGTAAAAGATATACACATTTTTAATTACTGCGCGAATTTAAGAGTTATTGCGCGAAATTTAAAGGCAATCTGTTAGTGTGATTACAGCTGCTGTTTTTGTTAATCGTACTTTTGAGTACTCTACCATGTATATTGGAACAAAATATTTGAACAAAGAGTTTGCTTTATGTTTTGTGCTTCAAAAGAAATTTCAAGTGCATTACGGTTTTCTGAAATACGGTGTTACATATACGGTGTTAAGCGTGAGAAAAATATGTATGTTGATAACTCTTACCTACTAAACTCCAGAGCAAAAAGGGAGAAGAACAAAATAAAAAAAAACAGGAAATTCGAGTGACGAGAAGATCCAACGAAACTAATATCGCAATACTTCTCAAGAGGCCCGATTGCGTTTCTTTATGAACTAAAACTAAAATTAGTCCAAGCGAACGAGACAGAAGCAATAAGTTAGAGCGGAATATGAGACGAACGAATCTGCCGAATAAATTTGAGCATATTTCGTGCGGTGTAAGATTTGACCTTGGCGGGCAGTTTTAATGCGAAAAAGTGACATCCGGTCATCTCACACTCCGCTCTAGCGTATTGCCCTGTCTCGTTCACACGGACAAATTTGAGATTTTAATTCACGAAGAAACGCAATCGATATGATTTGTCGAGCTTTTTAATACGGACCCCACCTTAATGAAACCCATAATAACTGGCGAGGAGACATGGGTTTACGAATACGACATGAAAACAAGCTAATGGCCCCTCCACACGTTGGCGAATGTTCGTGTTACAGATTAGGTAACGTATAAGATGCGGATTTTCCAAGAAAAAAAGACAGCCAGCGACAGCTCGGAGCTGTCAAAATGACGTTAAAATTAGAAGGGGTGCGCAGGTGCGCAATCGCGGCTCGCAGGCTGACAACCACAGCTCATATTTGGTACGGTGACGTTGGCATATCTGCTATGGGAGTTTTCCATATTTTCCACCCACTTGGGACACGAACATTCGTCAACGTGTAGAGGCAGCATCTTCGGAAAGGCACCTCGAAAACGAGCCGAAACCCAAAAACTGCGACAAAGTCGTTTGAAAATAAAGGTAATGCTGACAATTTTCTTTGATTACCGCGTTTGCGCTCTGAACGGTGTTGCGTTCAGAACTCACATTCACGAAAAGTGAAATCATTCTAGTCATTGGCTCTTGGTATATAAGTGAGTAGTCAAGTGGAGCGAGTTTGTATGGCTTTTGAAGGCTTAAATCACAATAAAAAGAAGACAGACAACGCGGCGATGCAGTGAGTCTTAAGGAAAATTATAAAATGGCATCACTTCTAAGCCGTTTTATAGACGGGATTCCGTAATAGAAGGGAGTCAAGTAAAAATCAATACAATCATTTTCTATGCATATTAAATTTTTTATTTAATAAAGAAAAATCACAATACTCTAAAACAATACGCATACGACTGCGTCATTGATTATATAGCGTAATAGATTGCTCAATGTCATGCTACGATTTGGCAACTAGGATTTTACTAAGAAAAACAACGTGTAAATAGCACTCATAGTTCCAAAAAAATATATATATTCTCGTTTTATGTATAATATGGCGACTTTCGTGGTGTAACAGTATGGCCGTATGACAGTATGGCGCACTGTAAATAACACTAAAGACGCATATACGGTATGAAATAATAATATAACAAACGATTTAAAATCTTAGCTCATATTATTTTAATATTATTTACATAGAGATGTACATTTTTATTTGTGTATAAGGTTTGTATACGTAATAATTACGCACTTTATGTTCAGAAAGATGGCATTCTATCTCTCCGTATTATTTATGTGACCTAATCAGCCTACATAAAAATGCGATAGCACTATAATTGAATGTTATTATTGGTAACGTTCGTTAAACTATTGTTTTTTTTAAATAATCAATCAGTTCATTATAAAAAATCATTCATTGTCAATGTTATCATGGTTGGCAACATAAATTGCGATTAGTTTCGCCGTCAATGCTATCAACGCCACTTGAATTTCGCCGGAGCGAAAGGGTTGCGAAATCATGATATGGAATTAAGCAATTTAATAACATATATTATAACGTATAAACAATGTTAATACATTAGAAGCCCGCACTTCAATCTTAATACTAGCGTCGAAGAGTTCTGTTTATTTATAATGTGTAACTTTTTACCACCGCACCAGAGTAAAAGATTTATTCAATCTAGACTTTTTCAGTTCTATTTGAACCTGTATGTATACGATGATTCAAAATCACGCGTTATATTATCATTATTTGCGTTCTTTCAACCATCAACGCATTGATTCGCATGGCTGACACACTTTAATTAATAATAAGTTATTAATTCTTAAATCTTCGCAATGTTACGAAGTTTAAAACAGGCAATTGAAAGAAGGCCTAATTTAAAAGGATCGCTAATAATTGCTAAAAGGGCTCGTGTACGCTTTTCGAGATTTTTTATTAGGGGCTCAACTGGGGGTGGCAAATACAACGAGCGAACTTGTCACTCCAGGGAGTTATCATCTTGCGACCCTTGTACTCAAGGTAGTACGCAATAAACAGCCGCGATATCTTTACTCTATTATGACGTGGTCCCGTAACCGGCATGTCCATTCAACACGGGCACGTGAACAACTTGCTATAATACCCAAGCACAAAACTACACATTTCCAGTGCAGCTTTTCGTATTATTCTGCGGTTGTATGGAATCGGTTGGGAATGGCTTTGCGATCGAAATCAATTGCAGTATTTAAGGACCACTTTAACCCTTCAGGCCTCGGCCCCTCAGACGATTGACAAGTTGCTGTCCTAAAAAATTTTTGTAAAAATTAGTTAAAAAATTGAATTACGACACTGTCTGTTACAAAATATTAATTACTGCAAAACCACTGTATCCATAATTAAAATAAAACATATTAAGATAATAAAACATATTAAAATAAAACAAATTAAATCAAAATAAAATTCAAACGGGGCCGTCACGCTGAATCGTATTGTGGCCGATATCGGCCAATCGGGGCTTGAGGGGTTAAAAGTTTATTATTAAAGGAAGATATTTAGATGTCATAATTTGATTTTATTTTAAAATAACTATTGCTAATTGGATTATTACTATTGTCTTCGTTTATTTATTAATTTGTAACCTGATTATTTAACGTTAAATATTTTGATTTTGATTATTTTTGATTTATTATATGTAGATTATTAAATTTATGTAATTACGTTATTTTCTTTTAATATCATTTGATGTTAAATATCTTGATTTTGATTATTTCGATTTGTGTATTTATTTGATAAGGATTATTTGGATTTTTTGTTTAAAGATTTATTTGATTTGGTTATTTTATTTTAAAAATCGTATACCTATGTATCAATAATTAATAGGTGTGTCCTGAAAACCAGGATAAGAGATATCCTGAGGATACCCCTAATTTGCAGCGTTTGTAGCTTTATTTCATAGTCTTTGTCTATTTATAGTTTTAATTTTTAATCTGTGTGTTCTTGTTTTTTTAAGCTATTGCATAGCTTTTATCGCGGGCCTAGCAGCGCGGCGACCGAATGAAGAAATTTCTTAACGAAAATTAATGATTTTAAACTGATAATTACGTCTAAACGAGTACTGCTTACGATTCGAAAAAAATATATGTTAAACAAGAACATTTTCCTAATATTCTTAGCTTTGAATATTTTAGATTTTGTTTATATTACATAGTGTAATTAATTTGTGAAATTAGGTCTAACCGAAAACAAAAACGACTACTACGCAAATACTATCTGGCGTATTATTATGAAACCTACACCATTTTAAAGATAATTTAATTATCTATCTTTTTATCTACGATTTTTTTCGAATAATCCGTTTTTTTTTGCTTTATCGAATAAAAAATTCGTGCGCGGCGCTCTATTGAAAGACGTTTAAATTATTCCGAATCATTTGCTACCGCAGCCGCAAATGATTCGGAATAATTTCAACGTTTTCCGATAGAGCTCAGTTATCTGATATCAGAAAAAAAAAATTATATAATTGCATAAGTTGTTAAAAATGCTATGCAATAGCTTTACCGCGGCAGTCCCCGAGTGCCACATGTATTTTTTTATTAGATAGATAGATCCACCCTGTGGCGTAACTATAAGGTGGCAGGGCTGGCAAAATGCCACGGGCCCTCTACCCGATGGGGGTCCCTGTTTTTTTTTTTAAATTAAATTACAACTGACGATTTTTACTGGGAGGACCCCATTTGCCACTGGCTTCAGATGCCACTGGATCCAGCTAATTTTCAAACTACTTGATAGATTTCGGTGTGATTTTCATTATAAACTAGTTATTTTTTCAGCCTAAAATCTGCGCGAATATCAAAATGGACAACTTATATGGGTATGTCGGCTTAGTATGTTTTTATTCACTTGAAAAGAGCTATTCAACGATTTATGACTCTTGATTGGACATGCGTACCAAAATGCCCATCCTCCTGTAAGGCGGACCGTGGCGCCCTTTGCCCATCAATATCACACGAGATCGGGTAGCCAAAGGATCATGTCAAAAGGTGGCTGACATCAGGTCAACAACAGCTACCGCTGCTTAGGAAACGTACGTTTAGAAAATACCATGCGTCAAGGTGAATAAAAAAATAAACAAATCTGATACCGCAACAAACAATGGCTTCCTGAAGAAGAAAACCTAACATTTATGCACGAGGCACCTTGGCCTAAATCTAAAAGCACCACGGTTTCTTAAATGAAAAAAAAAATACGTGTGGCACTCGGGGACTGCCGCGGTAAAGCTATTGCATAGCTATTGCATTTCTTAACAAAAATTAATAATTTTAAACTGATAATTACGTCTAAACGAGTACTGCTTACGATTCGAAAAAAATATATGTTAAATAAGAACATTTTCCTAATATTCTTAGCTTTGAATATTTTAGATTTTGTTATATTACATAGTGTAATTAATTTGTGAAATTAGGTCTAACCGAACACAAAAACGACTACTACGCAAATACTATCTGGCGTATTATTATGAAACCTGCACCATTTTAAAGATAATTTAATTATCTCTCTTTTTATCTACGTTTTTTCCGAATAATCCGTTTTTTTTGCTTTATTGAATAAAAAATTCGTGCACGGCGCTCTATCGGAAGACGTTTAAATTATTCCGAATCATGTGATTCCGCAACCGCAAATGATTCGGAATAATTTCAACGTTTTTCGATAGAGCGCAGTTATCTGATATCAGAAAAAATAAAATAAATAAAATAAATAAATAATTATAATTGCATAAGTTGATCAAAATGCTATGCAATAGCTTTACCGCAGCAGTCCCCGAGTGACACACGTATTTTTTTTAAATAATACGTTTGTTTCTTTTTTTTAATCTTTCAACAATTACTTTGTGTGTAGATGCTTTATATTGTATGATAATTTGCAATGTATGCTATACTAGGCTTATTCTACAATGTTTTTTTTCATAAAAATAAAATATGCTGTTTACATTTTAACTAATATATAAAATTAAAAAAAATACGTGTGGCACTCGGGGACTGCCGCGGTAAAGCTATTGCATAGCATTTTTAACAACTTATGCAATTATAATTATTTATTTATTTTATTTTTTTCTGATATCAGATAACTGCGCTCTATCGGAAAACGTTGAAATTATTCCGAATCATTTGCGGCTGCGGTAGCAAATGATTCGGAATAATTTAAACGTCTCTCGATAGAACGCCGCGCACGAATTTTTTATTCGATAAAGCAAGAAAACCGGATTATTCGAAAAAAAATCGTAGATAAAAAGATAGATAATTAAATTATCTTTAAAATGGTGCAGGTTTCATAATAATACGCCCGATAGCATTTGCGTAGTAGTCGTTTTTGTGATCGGTTAGACCTAATTTCACAAATTAATTACACTATGTAATATAAACAAAATCTAAAATATTCAAAGCTAATAATATTAGGAAAATGTTCTTGTTTAATATATATTTTTTTCGAATCGTAAGCAGTACTCGTTTAGACGTAATTATCAGTTTAAAATCATTAATTTTCGTTAAGAAATTTCTTCATTCGGCCGCCGCGTTGGCCCTAGGCCCGCGATAAAAGCTATGCAATAGCTTAATAACTAAACAGGTTTTCATTCCGTTGCGATTGCCCATATATGTTAAACAGTAAAATGTATGGCATTTCAGGCGAAACCGGTCAAGAAAACGCGTAATCAATCGTAGAACGCAAATTCTTTTTCGGTCATTAAAAAAAATGACAATAAAACAACAAACAAAGCGTTTTGTGTTGCGAAATTTGTTATCGCATGAATATTAATAGAACAATTGGCGACTCACGCGCTATTTAAAGCGACACGGCGACGTTTTACCTGCGAACAATTTACCTTTTCTGAATGAATATCTGGCCAGATAGTCAGTTTTCCTGCTATGTTTTTCGGAACCGTTGAGGACAAAAGAGCAAGAGGTCGATCACCAACAACATTACCCGGGAGTGACCCTCAACTGCTCCCTAACTTACAAAGTCCTTTGCCACACCTGAAAGCAAAAGGTGTGTTCCAGAAATAGCATCGTCTGGAAACTAATTGGGATTACATGGGGAGCCAACCTAGATACAGTTGAATCGACTACAACAGGCGAACCCGTCACCCCATGAAGTTTTAAGCTATTGAATAGCTTTTATCGCGGGCGCCAGCGCGGCGACCGAATGAAGAAATTTCTTAACGAATATTAATGATTTTAAACTGATACTTACGTCTAAACGAGTACTGCTTACGATTCGAAAAAAATATATGTTAAACAAGAACATTTTCCTAATATTCTTAGCTTTGAATAGTTTAGATTTTGTTTATATTACATAGTCTAATTAATTTGTGAAATTAGGTCTAACCGAACACAAAAACGACTACTACGCAAATACTATCTGGCGTATTAATATAAAACCTGCACCATTTTTAAGGATAATTTAATTATCTATCTTTTTATCTATGATTTTTTTCGAATAATCTGTTTTTTTTTTGCTTTATCGAATAAAAAATTCGTGCGCGGCCCTCTATCGGAAGAAGTTTAAATTATTATTCCGAATCATTTACTTCCGCAGCCGCAAATGATTCGGAATAATTTCAACGTTTTCCTATAGAGCGCTGTTATCTAATGTCTGATGTAAAAATAAAATAAATAAATAATTATAATTGCATAAGTTGTTAAAAATGCTATGCAATAGCTTTACTGCGGCAGTCCCAGAGTGCCACACGTATTTTTTTAATCAGCGTTCTGTCTCCCGTAGAACATTTAAGGTGAACATAGAAGACTTAAGGACCAGAAATCTTCCATTCAACCAATATATTGAGAGTATGGTCAGTAAAGTGCAACGAACTTTGGGTTTCATCATGATGGTCCAACCCTAAGCCGGTTACAAATTAAAGGTCCAGGAGAAAACGATCAATATCATTTTTTTTTTGCAAAAATGAGATAATAATGCCATCTTGTGGCTTATATCCAAACGAATTGAAGCATGAATCGATTTTGGAAAGAAATATCATAGCCTCCCTTAAATTCAAAGAGAAGAAAATGTGTTGCGGGAAATACTTGATCAAGGTCCACACAGTCGGGTGACAATATTATGCATACGTAACGTAACGTACCTATTTACACCATGTTTACGTATTTACACTAAATAAAAACTGAAACTGAAAGTTGGGAAATGACAGCTGGCTTCCTAATACCCGCTAGAAGCGGGATGTTGGCTAAATAGAAGGATGCTTGATTCTAGACAAAATTTGTTTGTTTGTTTATAGTCTTTATTGTGAAATGTCACAATGGGCGGGTTTATTGTCATATGACAATCTCATACAACCAACCCTACTATGACGTGTTATATGTATGTGTGCGTGTAACATGTGTGTAAGTGTGTGTCTTGTTATTGCATTCGATCGACAGAATTGAAAATGCAATTCCGTTAATTTGATCCCAACGGAAAATGGTGACCCAGCCGGGAATCGAACCCGGGACCTTACAATGTAAGATCAGGCGACCTAACCACTAAGCCACCGGGCCGCTAGATTGGCGCGGTGGAATATACGGACGCTGCAGGCAAAAAAACTATTTTTCCCAGTCACAAATTCAAATAAGCCAAGTTCGGTATTTTAGGCCAGACAAGAGAGAATTACAGTCATGTCGCCTATATTCCACATACATGAATGAATGAATGTCTTTATTGTATTCTTTAAAAATACAAATGGCGGACTTATTAACCGTTTAGATGACGTGAAAGAATACGTAAGGTAGCACTGGTGATCAGCAGTACAACTATGAGCGATGTGCACGTAAAGATGTCGCTCTTGCGAGGAGGCTATGACAGCAGCAGTATTTCACATGCTGTTGGCCTTTAATATGAGAATAACGGAGCAACAGTCGGGGACTTTTGCATCGCCCTCCTAGGCACTGGAAGATAATGTTGTATGACTGGGCACCAGATATGCAAAATTGTATTTAAATGCCTTTCAGCATACTTTTACAGACCCCAGGAACCTTGCTCGCTGGAGCTATTCAGAGTTTACGAGTACTTCATGTCTTCTTTGTAGCAATGCCCCTTGCACAGCTAAATAATCAACTCGTTCATAGAAAACCATAAGTTCCGTATCTAAAATTTTATAGCTTTTATGGGGGATTTTTAATTCTCAAGAAGGAAAAACGAGTAGAAACAATTGCTTTCTATGTCTAAATCTTATATCTAAAATATGATTTTGCTAGTAACATTCTTCACGGATAAATAAATATTATACATATATTGGGCTCGATTGCGTTTCTTCGTGAACTAAAATCGGAAATTAGTCCGTGTGAACGAGACAGGGCAATACGCTAGAGCGAAGTGTGAGATGACGGTTGTCACTTTTTCGCATTAAAACTGCCAGCCAAGGTCAAATCTTACACCGCACGAAATATGCTCGAATCTATTCGGACGAGTATAAGTTCGGCAGGTAGTATTTATCGACGATCGTTCGTTTCATTTACCGCTCTAACTTATTGCTCTGTCTCGTTCGCTTGGACTAATTTTAGTTTTAGTTCACAAAGAAACGCAATCGGGCCCATTATATAGTTAAAATTAACACGTTGACTGCAACGCAGTTTCAGGATTCTAGTCTGAAATGCAATTTTATTATGTTATTAAAAAATCTAATAAAAGTACATATTGGGCTCGATTGCGTTTCTTCGTGAACTAAACTCGGAAATTAGTCCGTGTGAACGAGACAGGGCAATACGCTAGAGCGGAGTGTGAGATGAGCGGTTGTCACTTTTTCGCATTAAAACTGCGCGCCAAGGTCAAATCTTACACCGCACGAAATATGCTCGAATTTATTCGGACGAGTATAAGTTCAACAGGTAGTATTTATTGACGATCGTTCATTTCATATACCGCTCTAACGTATTGATCTGTCTCGTTCGCTTGGACTAATTTTAGTTTTAGTTCACAAAGAAACGCAATCGGGCCCATTAATCACTAAAAAGCAAACAGAGTGTGCTTTTTAATTAAATTAATTCCGAATTGTCTCATAATTCTCTATGTAATAAAATATTCTTGCTTACGCACACACATATACACATACAGACATATAGAGACATACACACATTATCTCTCTCTCTCTTTCTCTCTCTCTCTCTGTCTGTCTCTCTCTCTCTCCCTATCTCTCTCTCTCTCTCTCCCTCTCTCACACACACATGCATACATATACTTCACACACATACACACGCAGACACACACATATATACACTTCACACACAAACACACACCATACACCAATTATTACTTGCATTCATATTATTATAAATCATATACATATTATAATAAGCACATACCTGAGGTAGTATTTCAAAAAAAGATTATATTGTCTATGACCATTCACATCACAACTAGCAGACCCAGGCATATATGCCAGTGCGGATGTTTTGGTCAGAGGAACTGGTCACTTTGTTATCTTATGACAAGCAATTTTGTTAAATACCTGATACATCATAGGTTGAGGAACTTGCCATTGTCATTATTATTTTAGTATACCTACAAGGTATACCTACTTAAATTATTATGAGTAGCTCTTAGTGTAGTAGTTGTCCTCAAAGATTACTTTTTCTTTTTAGTATCGGCTAATAAATTGAAGTTAAAATACAGTTTTTCATAACAAACAGCCCGTTATTACCGGGTGAATATTCTCTTATTTAAGTCACTAATAAGACTCTATTTCCAACCTCGTCTCTTGTTAAATGTAGTCAAATAAATATCCAAGCCAATCAGATTTATATAAATCATTAAAAAAACAAACAAAAATCATTACGCATTAAACAATAATCAATATTTAAACTGGCATAATGAAATGTAAATACAGCGTTGTTACATTTCAAAACTTACAACGTTCACACTATCAATGACAGAATTTTGACACGTGTGTGTTTCACCATTACTAATCATACACTTTCACAAAATATGAAACTTTTACCAATTTTGCAATATTGCAATCATGCAGGGAGTTGCAGCAACTCTGCCTTCAATACTATAATTGATTCAGAGAAATGGAGAAATGAATGTTAATGATATGTCGTTTGCATACCTTAATTTCAAAATGTTTAAAACGTTATCAATTTCTATAAAATGTTTGAAGATGAAGTTTTCAAAATGTGCATTAAAAGAAATTTAACAAATATGCCCTATATAAAGTAGGGATTATGAGACACTTGTAAAAAGCTTTGTTTATAATATAATGAACATCATTTTATATATCAATTATTTCGGTGAAGTCCATGGCAGCTTCGTTTGTATATATTTACTGTCGTTCTTGATTTTGGAATGAACAAAGCGATCATTTTCGTTGATTCTCTATTTTCTATTATACCTTTGACACTTTGCTTGCTGACTGCTTGCTTATGACAGTTAAATGCAAAGAGGTTATAGAATAGAGCGCGGGTGTGTGAAAGCAGACTGTGAGTGAATTCGTTCACCGAATAGAAAGAGATTGCTGCATGAGACCCCCTCTATCCTTGTCTAGTTGCGCATGCACATTTATCCATACAATAGCACTTATGGCGTTGAATCGTTGCCAAAGTGATATTTAAGCGTTGCCATAGTGATATATGTACGAGTGTCCATTCATGCGCGACTAAACAAGGATAGAGGAAGTAGTATATGCTGCTGTCTCTTTCTATTCGTCTGACACATTCTCAGGCTGGTCGTGCGGTCTAGTACTTATATGTCAATCGTTAAATGTCAATAAATGTTCATTAATAATATCAAAATCATTATAATATTATACCTTTTTTGTTTCCGCTTTAGGTCAAAAATGTGTGAAATAGAACGGTTTTCGGTCGGAATCTAAATGACTTACATCGAGAGTAACAAACATTCTTTTGGACGCTTAAGTTAAAACAAATTCTGCTGTAGACTTCCATCACAGCAAGTACATAAATAATGAAAGGACTCACCCTTGAATGCATATATCTCAGGAAGAAGTCAAGCAGGAACGATTTGCCTTTGCGGAAGGCCCCCGCCACCGAGATGACGACGACACTTCGGTCGCGTATGTCATCTTGCAGCAGGAGCTGCGTCAGCGCCTCTTCATCCAGGACAAACAGATGATCTGATGTTGTATTCACTATTTGAACTCCGTGAGGTGTATCTTCTATCTCTTCCACCTCCTCCACTTCTTCCACTTCTGCCGTTTCTACACAAAAGAGAAAACAAATTTATTTTATTGGAAATCAAAGCTGTTAGTACACGCAAAAAAAAATTCCTTTGTTCCGAACGGTACGAGAGGAAATTTCGGCTTACACCATATATTTCGGCTTACACCAGATCGGTTTTGGGGCCAGTATTATTCATCCTATACCTGACAGACCTACGAGCTAGTATATCATCAAGCATGAGACTATACGCAGACGATACGAAGATATATGCAAATCCACTACACTGCAGCTGCACCTTACAGAATGACCTCAACAAACTCAGTGCTTGGACATCGGAATGGCTCCTAACTCTTAATGCTGAAAAATGTGTTGTTCTTCATCTCGGTAAAAAGAACCCTAAGCAGCCGTACTTTCTGGAAAACATCTGTCTTAGTGCTGTGAAATCACAAAGGGATCTTGGCGTAATAGTCACCGAAGACCTAAAATGGGAAGAAAACATGACTGCATTGGTAAAGAAAGCAAACCTTCTATTGTTTCTAATTCAAAAAGCTTTTCACCATATCACAGAGGAACTGATGCTGAAAATCTATAAGTTATTTGTAAGACCCATTTTGGAACACGCCTATCAGATCTGGAATCCATACTTTAGGAAGGATATCGATCTTCTAGAGAAGGTCCAGCGAAGAGCGACTAAATTGCCCTTTAACTTGGAGCATCTAACATATAAAGAGAAGATATTTAGATAAAAGATTGTTGGCTCTCGGTTTGACCACTCTGGAGCAACGCAGGGCACGGGGTGACTTAATCGAGACATATAAGATCCTGACTGCATCGTATGACGTTCCTGGGCTGCAGACTATCTACACCATGAACACTAACACATTTCTGCGTGGGCATCATCTAAAACTCCAGCGTGAATCATTCCATTCAAATCCCAAGAAACATTTCCTCAGCAGTAGAGTGGTAAACGAATGGAATGCTATCCCAAGTGATGTGATTAATGCCAATAGTGTCAATGACTTTAAAAATAAACTGGACTTATTCCACAGAAAGTGTAATGCAAGCACGGACTCAGGCGCATCAGCTTAAGCTGCCTGCCTGTTAAATATATAATAATAATAATAATAATAATAATACAAGGTGTGTCCCAGGTCATATATATATATTTTTTTTGCTGCATCGTATTCGAACCGGTATAGCGCACCAATGGTCAGTCTGCTGCGAGAATCAGAAAAATCAGAATAGCTGATTTACTGCACCCTTGTTTCGAGACCACGTCACGATGCGCGATTGCGGATACTTTCAACAATCCTGGGCGACCAAATTTTGCACAAAACTTGACAAAAAGCTGACGAAACTCACTAATTGCTCAAATTGTTCTGGAAAGATTGTGGCAAAGGGTCATCCGCGTGCGAAAAACATTGCCGCTTCCTGTGTGCTGCATGGTGCGCCTGGCGAAGCACAACGTGGCAACGTTGCCGCAGCCACCCGATAGTCCTGATCTAGCTCCGGCCGACTTGTTTCATGTTACCGAGGATCAACCCCACACTTACAGGACACCTTTTTAATAGCAATGACGGTATCCTAGCTGCCGTGACGACTATCAAGGAGGTTCCCGTCAAGGCCTTCGAGAGGGCGTACCGGGCATGGGAGAGTCGGCGGAATAAATGTGTAGATGCTCGTGGAGAGCAGCAGTTTAATTGGGATAGCATCAATAATCGTCGATTAATCATATTATAATAGTTTGCATCTCGAAATTGATCCGATAATTTGTGACTAATGTATGGACCACGAAAGACAGCCTTGCATAGAAGGGAAGCAATATGCTCATCATAGGACCTGAGCCATTCTGTGGCACAACTAGAAGCCACTTGGAGACACAAATCCGATCCCGGGACAAAGGACGAAGTCTAAAGGTATGTCCGCATTCATGCACTATCGACTTCATCTTGCATCGTCAATTACAATTTCACGTTGAGTCTGGTGTCCGAGTTATTGAATGCCTTAAGATGCATGTAGCTAATCGCCTACACTTAAGCGCTTAGTCTATTCAATTGCAATCACTGACAGTATCCTGGTGGAGAGTACGATGGACGAATGTGAACTTGTAGCAATCAGTACGGCATATTTAGTGTTAAAAAGTGCAATAAAAAAACGAGAACATTTTGTTATTGACCATTTTCACATTACAATTGTATTTTTGGCCCAGAGCAGTCAAAGCATCATTCCTTATTGTTTTATTATTGTAATCCTTATAATTCTGGCCCCATAATACATGAAAATTTCAATAATATAAAATCGAAGACTATCGCAGTTGTTTGACATTATAGCACCATACCTCAAGGGCGTGACAGATCGAATAAGTAAGATGCTAAACAGATTCGATATAAAAACAATATTCAAACCGACCCAAAATATAGCTCGATTTTTGAGGCCTGTAAAGGATGTAATACCACTGCAAACCCCGGGTGGGTATAAAGTCGAATGCAGTTGCGATCTAGCCTACGTTGGACAAACGAAACGGCCCATAGCCACGCGACTGACAGAACACATCAAAGCTGTTAAAAACGTTCAGCGAGAAAAATCTGCGATCTGCGAACATATATTGGATAGCG
Organism: Micropterix aruncella; assembly: GCA_944548615.1. Classification (NCBI taxonomy): domain Eukaryota; kingdom Metazoa; phylum Arthropoda; class Insecta; order Lepidoptera; family Micropterigidae; genus Micropterix; species Micropterix aruncella. The sequence continues at coordinate 83,719,969 of OX155980.1, read as the reverse complement.
GAAGTAACCACTGGATGCAGTTTCAAAATCCCATTGCGCTATCCAAAGAACAATTCTACTTTCCTCGCATGATCCGGGAAGCCATTGAAATAAGAAGAACCCCGAACTTCAATAGAGACGACGGTTACAAAGTCTCTTCTACGTGGAACCCTCTTCTTAAAATGTTCCCGCCGCCGAACGCCGAACGCAAAGACGTAAAACAGGATACAGTGAGTGTTGTGTGCAAGACGGATTTTCAAAATTCCCGCGCTCCGAGCCCGGCCCCCCACCACCGTTATAACCTACGCAGTGGCGGCAGCGGTAAGCGGCCTACCCGCAAAACAACGGATTGACAGCTCTTCAGTCTACCCTGGACAACGGCGGCTGCAACGTCACCGAAACGTCGGGTGCTACAAATTTCACGCGGTAAATTCGTTTTCTATCCTATTTATAATTTCAATAATCTCCTATAAAATGCAATATATCCTTTTTATCTTCTGCATGCGGGTTCACCGGCACCGGATACGAGTGCGCTGGAGGCAAATAGTTTTGACAAATGTGTTATCGCATGCGCTATGGTATTATACGCATGCATCAGAGGAAAACGTAAGACGAAATAAAAAAAGCATGAGAGTGGGCCTACAGGGATTTAAATTCCAGGACAATGCCAAGAGAAAAATCATAAGCCTTTCATCGGAAAAGACATTGAATCTGCTTTCTCTCAGAATAGGCGAACTAAGGCCTATTCACCGGTCACTGTGCAATGAGCTACCACTTAAGAAATATGGGAATTACTGAAGACGTAATGCGCAGATATTGCTAAGAAAATGCTGAAACTGCAAAGCATATATAATGCATATTGTCGATCTATATGTGAGACCTCGTACAAGCCAACAAGCAAACTTTTCTGGGCATGGAAAAAACTGATTAACTTTGTTCAAAAGATTTTATAAAAAAAAAATACGTGTGGTACTCGGGGACTGCCGCGGTGAAGCTAGGTGAAGCTATTGCATAGCATTTTTAACAACTTATGCAATTATAATTATTTATTTATTTTATTTTATTTTTTCTGATATCAGATAACTGCGCTATATCGTAAGACGTTGAAATTATTCCGAATCATTTGCGGCTGCGGAAGCAAATGATTCGGAATAATTTAAACGTCTTCCGATAGAGCCCCGCGCACGAATTTTTTATTCGATAAAGCAAAAAAACCGGATTATTCGAAAAAATTCGTAGATAAAAAGATAGATAATTTAATTATCTTTAAAATGGTGCAGGTTTCATAATATTACGCCAGATAGTATTTGCGTAGTAGTCGTTTTTGTGTTCGGTTAGACCTAATTTCACAAATTAATTACACTATGTAATATAAACAAATTCTAAAATATTCAAAGCTAAGAATATTAGGAAAATGTTCTTGTTTAACATCTATTTTTCTCTAATCGTAAGCAGTACTCGTTTAGGCGTAATTATCAGTTTAAAATCATTAATATTCGTTAAGAAATTTCTTCATTCGGTCGCCGCGCTGGCCTAGGCCCGCGATAAAAGCTATGCAATAGCTTAAAAATAGTTTACAGTAGTCATGATTAAAACTATCAGAGTAAAGTTGTTTGCAAAGAATTAGTCCCGGCGCGCACTTGCGGCCTGGCTGCGGCGATCAACGAAATACTACGAAATGTATGGAATCGCCGTCGGGCGCGCGCACTTGGACGCGCGGCCAAGGTCGACGGCGATTCCATACATTTTGTAGTATTTTGTTGACCGCCGCAAGAAGGCTGCAAGTGCGCACTACTGAGCATGTAACAGGTATCACCGAATAAAATCATCAACGCCTATGAGATGCCACTGCGATGAGAATTACAAAAAAACTAAGCAATTTAAGCCCACAGGACTGAACAGACCAATCTGGAAGATGATCTTACACCAATAACAATTTAAAATGCAAATTTTTGACACATACAAGGTCTCACATATAGATCGAGAATATGGGAACCAAACGCATACCAGAGACTTATCTGGGAAAGGGTGACATTAACACCTGAGGAGGTCAGCAACATCATACCCAAACGAATTCACAATAAATGTATAAGTCTTGGGTTGCACTGGGTAAATTAAGAAGCAGGGTACATCCCAGGGTATCATCTTACAATATTTACAATAAATAAAATACAAACGGAGCTGCCATGGAATTCACCGACCGGAGTCGGGCCCGATTCTGTGCAATTCGATTCTGTGCAATTCCAAAGATCCGGCAATATCGAAGCACGTAATAAGTGGCCGTAGTGATTCAAATGATCTACAAGCCCACGTAGACTTCCACAAAAAGTTCCTTACTGGAATCAGCCAGAATGGCACTGGTCTGGGGTATGGCAGTACAACCACGAGCGACGTGGACTTGAAGAAGTCTCTTTTGCGGGGAGATTACGACAGCAAGAGTATGGCTCATGCTATTGGCCTTCAATGCCAGAATGATTGGACAACAATTGGGGACTTTTGCATTCCGCCTCCAATGCACTGGAAGGTAATGCTCTATGACTGGACGCCAGAGATGCTGAAATTTTATTTGAATGCCTTTCAGCATACACTTCCAGACCCCAGTAACCTCGCTCGTTGGAGCTTTGCCGAGGATAGTTCTTATCCCCTCTGTAGCAATACCCCTTGCACAGCTAGACACATTCTAGCTGGCTGCAAGGTGGCCTTAGATCAAGGACGGTACACTTACCGCCATGACAAAGTTCTCGCTGTTATTCGCGAGGTAATTAGTCTCTCAGTGGCTCGTGCCAACAAGGGTTTGACAGTATCCTCCAAACCCCCAATACAGTTTGTGCGGGATGGCTCTAAAGGCAAAAAACATTTAACTACAAAACCTTTCTCAATAATCGAGAAAGCTACAGATTGGATTCTGGACGTTGATTCGGTCTCTAAGCAGTATAAATTCCCTGAAAGTCTCGGATGCACAGCCCTCCGTCCAGATATAACTCTTTGCTCTCTATCTCGGAAGGTGGCTCTTATTGTAGAATTAACTGTTCCATGGGAATCAAATATCCCAAAAGACCACGAGTACAAATTAAATAAATACCATGATCTTGCAAATGCCGTAACCCGGAACGGCTTCACTGTTCACCTTCACGCGGTGGAAGTTGGCGCTCGTGGCCTGCCAGCTAAATCTCTATTTCACCTCTTTAAAGATCTTGGCCTTTCCAGAAAAATAATAAACTCTTTCTTAGAAAAATTATCTAAAACTGCGATTTGCGCATCTCAAATTCTATGGCTTCGAAGGGGGAGTGAATGGGTGGTAAGGTGAACGCTCACATGTGGCAAGACAGCTGTCCTAAACCTACCACAGCCGGTTCGTAAGTCCGGAATCCACTGCTCACCCCCCAGAAGTGTAAAAAAAAAATAGTATTATGATGGGCCCGACTCCGGTCGGTGAATTCCATGGCAGCTCCGTTTGTATTTATTTATATATTTTACACTTCTGCTAAGTACCTCGCGAATAACAGCAAGGACTTTGTCGTGGCGGTAAGTGTACCGTCCTTGATCCAAGGCCACCTTGCAGCCAGCTAGAATATGTCTAGCTGTGCAAGGGGTGTTGCTACAAAGGGGACATGAACTATCCTCGGCATAGCTCCAACGAGCGAGGTTACTGGGGTCTGGAAGTGTATGCTGAAAGGCATTTAAATAAAATTTCAGCATCTCTGGCGTCCAGTCATACAACATTACTTTCCAGTGCATTGGAGGAGAAATGCAAAAGTCTCCAATTGTTGTCCAATCATTCTGGCATTGAAGGCCAATAGCATGAGCCATACTTTTGCTGTCGTAATCTTCCCGCAAGAGACACTTCTTCAAGTCCACATCGCTCATGGTTGTACTGCCATACCCCAGACCAGTGCCATTCTGGCTGATTCCAGTAAGGAACTTTTTGTGGAAGACAACGTGGGCTTGTAGATCATTTGACTCACTACGGCCACTTACTACGTGCTTCGATATTGCCGGATCCTTGGAATTACTTAGAATAGAATTTTTGGTTATTCTGGAATTGGCGTAGAGCAGAGAGGGCAGTTTTAGAGCTAGCCCAAAATTGTGTTTGGACCTGAAGAGAGTCGAGGGGTCAGCTGGTTTGGCTAAGGACAACCAGGATTTTAGACTAGCTGTCACCAGTGCATCCAGACGAGACAGTTGGGTTTTGGTGAAATCGTAAATAAGAAAGGGCCATGACAAATGTGAAGTTAGATAGTTGTCATAAATCCAAGCCTTACGAGGGCCAGAAATTAGCAATGCATCTATCTTTTCCAGGCAACTACTGAAATGTTCTATAACATGATCGTCAGAGAGGTCTTTTCCCTGGCAGGTGATTTTTCTGCCAAGAAATTTGAAGTGGTTATTTGGGTCTATAAGGGAGATAATAGAGCCTTATAGACCAATTTTGGGTCATAGGACGTAAATTTTGTGCCTATGCGGGCGAGTGCAAGGCAAAAACATTTGGAGGGCTTCACTTTTATACAGCCTGACCAGTCGTACAACAGCTCCACTTTCTGTAATACCAGGGAAAGCTGCTTGGGGCTCCTGGTGATAAAAGTTAGGTCGTCGGCAAAAGCGAGGCACGACGATGTGTATTGGCCGTCTGTTTTAAAACAGTAACCCCACTTCTTGTCGAACTGGGTCAGGCTTTCCAGCAGTATATTGAAAACGATATTGAATATCGTTGGAGAAAGGCAACAGCCCTGAAACAGTCCAATTGAATATGATATAGAGCGGGTAGTCCATTCTTGCGTTTTGACATGGAACGTCAGACAGTTGTAGTAGGAGGCTACAATGTCACGCACCACAGGTGGGAAGTTGTACCAGCGGAGCGCAAAGTGGAGGAGACTGTGCCGAACTGACCCAAAGGCATTCTCTAGGTCGAGCCTGCATACATTGATTTAGCGTTCGTGCTTTCTCGCATCCTTAATGGCAGCAGCCAAGAGAGAATTGTGCTCGAGGCAGCCTGAGACGCCATGCATGAAGCCTTTTTGTACTGACACTCCAAGGTACTCGTTCCGGTGCATGAATTCGCTCATCGTGAAAAGTTTGATAAATTAAAAAGTTTCCAATAATACATAAATTCCAGTTTTAGGTAGCGACTTCACTGATAACGGTAGTATCTTTATTTTCAAAATTTTAGTAAGTATTATTGCAGTATAGGAACCTCTTCTAGATTGTTGATTTTTTAACTTCACAAGACTATATTCACCACGCTGATTCCGAATCGGCAATAATATTCATTCGGTCTCAATAAATAAGCGAGATATAGGCATTCAAGAAAGCGCCAAACCCATACATTTCGGTAGGTTGTTTTTTTTATTTCAAATAATACATAAACACCTATTTGGCGGTAGGTTAGATTAGTTTTTTTTTAAAAAACAACCTTAAAAACTGAGTTGGAAAATATTTTTTTTTGTATGTAAATTTGGTTTTGAAATTTTACGCATCCGAACCTTTTTTTTCACATTTAGGATTACAATGATCGAATCTAGTAGTATTTCCTTATTTTTTCGATTTCTGAGAAAGGTTCCTATACTGCAATAATTCCATTTTTTTTGCATATCAAAAATGTCACTACATTTTAGTTTTGAATGATAATGATACATCAATAAACGATTATGCCATTCAAATCGCAAACACAGTTGAAGTTCACAAATATGAATAGTTCCTATATAATGAGTGTTATATCCTTCTAGCCGTGTTCGGCCATAGCGACTGCATTGTAGATTCTAGTGACTTCTTTAGTCTTTTCAGAGTCCATTGTTCGGAAGCAGTCAAGTGCGCAGGCTATATTATAGTGCACAGGTGGGCGCGAGACCACGGGTGCACTCTCTCTTCCTCCCTCTTCTGAACCCGATGGAACGGAGACCGTTACAACCAGAGAAAAGTTTGGATGCAGATAAAATAAAATAAATTAATTAATCGCCAGCACAGCAATGGCTGTCATTGTTAAATTTGAACTCAATATTGCAGAGCTATTTTTTCGGATTTAGTTCGTTTTTCCACACTGTCATTTATGAAATTGGTAGTTATGGCTTGTGGCGATGTTTAAGGTTTTTCTGGAGCTATTGTAGAGATGACCGATGACTTATTGGTAGTTGTTGTAGTAGGCGGTGATGTAGAAGATGCATTATTGGATTTATCCTGGTTTACTGATGATCTCGTGTTGTTGCTCATGGGGCTGTGTTGAATACAGCATACAGTCTCTTGTTCCGACATTATACAAAATTGTGATAGTTTCCCTTTTGGCAAATTCCCGTCAGTTTTTGGACAATTTTCCGGCGGTAGACATACTCCTAAAACGCCCTTTATTTCAAATGACTCTTCACGGCAGTGTATATGCCGGGTCCCTTGGCACTTCCGCAAGGGCTCTTTCCAATACTGGTAACGGCGATTAATAAGTGTATAAGAGTATATAACAAGTGTAATCCAATTTAGCAACAACTAAAAAATCCACAAAGTCGAGAAGATGCGACGTTTTCAAAAATTAAAATTTGACGTTTGTAAACAAATAAATCGGACCATTGTCTGACTTCTCAAACAGGTGGTCCTACAATCGCCAAGCGAATTAATCAAAGCACGCAAAAAATCGAATAAAAACCGCACATCTGAACGCAATTCGCAGCTTTAAGCGCGCAGAACGAGGTTTTGCAGAATATTTCAAATAAAAAAATATTCATGGCGTTGACGAAATTCACAAGGGTAAAAGCACACGCGCGTGAAGGGGAGATAGCGGCAAGAACAACGGCACTTTTAAACGGTTTCTAAAATAATTATTGCTCGAAATTACCTTTAAGATCCATTTTTTCCGACGACATAACGTCTACACTTCTGGCGAACTCAGCCATGTTGAAAAATGTATTTTGGTGTCAAATGGTGTCGTACAAGCAGTGTTGCCAACAGAGCTGTCAAAATAATGGACTATTACAGGAGCTACAAAATAATGGAATTAATGGAGCTCCAAAATAATGGAAATTAATGTCTACATGATTTTATTCATTTTTGATGAAAAAAAATCATTTAAATTTTATAAAAAAAAACGTTTTATGGTTTTCGTGAATATTATTTATTGCGGATTTGCAAAGCAAAGTAGGTACAAGACGTGCACTAAAGGCACAGTATTATAACACATGTGATAAAGTTATACTGTGCTAAAGGGCTCTCTAGACGATCAAGCATGCTTGACAATCACGTGAATTTTACGTGCTTGACAAGCAATTTTGACCGTCTAGAAACTAAGCTTGATGGCTTGAGAAGCAAACTACGTGCTGTGGACAATGCTTGATGAAAAATTATATTTTTGAAATGCTTGATGAAAAATTATATTTTCGGTATTTTTGCCGATATGGGGTCTGTCATATCCAAATACCAAAACTTACCGATTTCTTCACGTTTTCTAAGAATACAAGGAAGTTAGATAAAAAAAAATATTTTATATTTTTTTTAAAATGGCGTGTCAGCCCCAACGCGCGGCTGGAGTGTACTCTTTAATCAATCGATCGATTGATTGGTTGACGTGATTGACGTAAGTGAGGTGATTGACGTGATTGACTTGATTAATTTGATTGATTTGATTGATTGATTAATTGAACGTATATTACTAAGTTACGAAAAGTTATTTCATTTTAAAATATTCTGCTTAGATGGTGCTGACATTAATTAATTTAAATAAACGTGACGGATTTTGTTAAACCTAGAATTTGCTAATCAAATTGTCGTACCGGGGGCTTTAAATGGAATCCATTCTAAAGGAGTAAACTCCAAAATACTGTTTCAACTCAACTCTCGAAGTTTCAACTCATCTGGCCTGTCTATTTGAAAATTATTTTGAAATGTTGTGTCGATCCATCCTCGTAACGTTTAGGGGTTTCAATGTAAATTACGTATAATTAACGTGACTTTATGGTATAAAACTGCAAAATTAGGCATTTTTGGTAAATATAAAAATAATGGTTGTGTATCCCCAAAAACTTCCCGGCAAGCAGATAACCTCCCCCCATAAACGTAAGACCCCTTAACCCTGATCCCCTCAACCCCCCACCCATCTACAACCCACAACCTTACCCCAAATTTCCTCGACCGTCCCCCCCCCCCTAACAAACGCCCCCAAAAAGCCTTCAACGCTACCCCCCCTAAACACGTTTCCCCTCCAAACAAACCCCATCTCCCCCATAACACCAAACCTCCAACACATCCAACCGCCCCCCCTCCCCCCCCCCCCCCCCAAACAAGACGGCCCAAAACCCTTTTGCATTCTAAGCACTTGGGTATCTATTAAAATACTCTAGAAAGGCGGGATAGAAACCCTCGAAAGAAAAAGAATAGCGGAAGGAGAAGAATATTTTCGTCCGAAGCTTTTAACATCCTGAGTACTTGGTTATAAATTAAAGCACTGTAGATAAGGTGAGATAGGAACCCACGGAAGAAGAAGAATATCGGAAGAAGAAGAATATGTTAGTTCGGAACTTTATACTTCTTAGGTACTTGGTCTATCTTCTTCGAAGTTAAAGCATTCTCGATATGGCGGAATAGGAAACCACGGAGGAAGAAGAAGATTTTAGTCCGATACTTTACGCATCTTAAGTACCTGGTCTATCTTCTTTGAAGTTAAAGCACTGTAGATAACGGTGGCATAGTAACTCACAGAATAAAAAGAATATCGGAAGAAGAAGATAATTTTCGCCCGAAATGAATAAGGAATTGCGCAATACCTGATCAAAAATACCTACCATTCAAATGCAGCTATCATTCGGGCGTTTTTTTTGTGGTATTCAAATTTCATTTTTCAACAATTATTCAGTATTTTCTTAAATACGGCGGTTTTATAAAAAAAAATAAGTCGCTCAATCAAAATTTCACAACGTGATTTCTGTCCAACATGGCATCTGAGTACCGAATTTCAAGTCTCTAGCTGCAATATTTCGAGGTTGAAGTATGACTAGCGCGCCGTCTGGTGTACCAATTTCAACTACAATCTTTTCATCTCTTGCCATGACCTAATTATGTCTGAATGCCAAATTTCAGTTCAATCGGATGAGGCGTTTGGTCGCTATCTTGGAATAATAATACACACATACTGGCACACAGACACAAAAACACACAGAAGTGCGTCCACAATACTTCTCTTTCCAGGAAAGCAAGAAAATACAATATTTACATATTTCCTCGCGATCCTGGCGTCTCCGTGGCGGGCGCTGCGAGAGGATCGCTTTCGCGATCCTCTCGCAGCGCCCGCCACGGAGACGCCAGGCGGGCGTATGAAAAAATAAACTTGACCAGCATGCTTGACGGCTCCCTAGACGGTCAAAACGGCTAGACAAGCGTGCCAATTTTTCCCAACGCGCGGCGCGGTGGTGCACGGTGGGTTGAAACTTTACTTGAAGGAACATTCACGAATCACATTGTTCAAAATATTTTATCCAGAAAACATGAGTACATTAAGGAAAATTATTAATTAGGTATCTACATTTAAAATCTACTTTTTACTTATTATTCCGCGTTAAATTTGGCTCTCAATAACCTAAGATAATTTAAAAAATGCGTTGAGATATGTATTTTTCATCATTTTTTCGATCCATTTATCTGGCAGAGCCGCATTTTTTGCACACGTTCAATATGCAGAACCTTAGTAGAAAAGGCAAGGATTAGGAAATAAAGTTTCGAAGAGGGATTGATTAGGTTGACTGTAAGATATCGCTATAGCGATGTAATATTCATTAAGTTATGATTTTATAGCACAATAAAATTATTCTATTCTATTCTATTCTATTAGGACAAAGCAGCAATTCAGTTCTTTTTAATCGGTCCCATACAAATAATCAGAAAAACAATCTGCCGAAACTATATAATTCAGGACAAAAACAGATACCAGCTATTGTTAAAGTTAATAAGGTCTATCCACCGGCACAAAGAAAAGAGGGAAAAAGAAATTTAGTTCCTAAGACCCTCAAAGTACACTTTCGACCCACCGTGCGGCGCTGCGCTGACAAATGAGTGTAAACATGCTTGACAAGCATTATTGGTGTGTCATTTGGCCATGTCAAGCATGCTTGTCAAGCACGGTAATGCTTGTCAAGCATGCTTAATTGTCTAGAGAGCCCTTGAAAAGGAAGCGCCTTAAACGGGAATGTTTCCAACTGCATATCTAAAAAAATATCACTAATCGCGAATTTGTTGTAAAGTACAATACTAATTTTAATGATTTATTTACGAAGTGACCGATAGTTGCACAATAGAGCACAATAGTTGGCAGCGCTATGTGCTAGACGGGTTGGAAATTTTGAACATAGTTGTTGAAGCACCGTGGGATTCATTACGAAATGGACTACGCTATCTGTGTATTATACGCTACGAAGCAATTCCGACAGCGATGGAAGCCCCGTTGGCGTACACAAGAAAGAGACGAATAGTTAAATAATTGCACGCGCAGCTCTCAGTCCGTATATTTCTACATTACAAGCGTAATAGGGTCCCATCAAACTTGCAGAAGGCAAATTTGCAGACGGCAATCTTGCAGACGGCATTCTTGCAGGCGGCAGTTTTGCAGAAGGCAATCTTGCAGAAGGCAGTTTTGCAAATGTCAAAATGACCTACCCTAACCTAACAGAAAAACTTAAAACATTTTTTTTAATGTTTAGTTTGATGTATAAAAGCCATCCACTACAAGGATGCCGGTAATTAATGTCACTTCGATTTTAGGGAAAGAAAAACCTAACCTAACCTAACCTAACAGAAAAACTTAAAAACTGTACTGAAGGTTGCCGCCTGCAAGGTTGCCGCCTGCAAGGTTGCCTCCTGCAAATCTGCCCTCAACAAATTTGGAACTGTCAAAAGTGACATTTGTGCAAAATTGCCGCATGCAAAACTGGCGCCCCCCGCGTAATAGCCTGACCATTGATTTTATAATTACACTATAAAATCAATGGCCTGACGTAGTGATTATTTTTTTTAGACTAGAACGGTAATGGATATAATAAGTAATTGCCATTTCAATGTTGTTAAGGATATCTCGATAACATTATTCATAATCAAATCATGATATTGTTCAC
>OX155980.1:83497885-83708715 GCA_944548615.1 Micropterix aruncella | reverse complement strand
TCTTTTGCAGGATTTTCGGCGACATTGACTTAAAGTACTATAACTACGAAACTACTACACCAATCATAAAAAGAACAACTGCACAATGATTGCATTGAAATTTCGAATATAGAATATTGAAATATCATTTTGTAAAACAATTAGATAATTATGAATAAATATGAGAACGTCAAAGAAGTGAAAAAAACGCGGAACCAGATCTGGTCGTATCATACTCAACGGATAATTGTTTCAGAACCAGATTTGGTCGTATCATACTCAACGGGCTAGTATCACGTATCGGAGATGTATAAACCTAATAGATTCATGTGATTTTCTCTCTTTTTGGACAATACTGTACATTTACATGTACACATTATTTGTGTCTATTCCTCCAATCCACAGTAAGGTGGAGTTACCTTTTGAGTTGACATTTTATAAAAATGTATGGATCAGCCACTTGAAAAATGGTGCATTTTTATCAAAGTAAGATTAAATAAAAACTTTTTTATCAGCTTTTGTAACACTCTAATGGTGGTCGAGAAAGTCCCGCGGGGGGGGTGGGGGGTCATTAAAGGATATACTCTAGAATTATTGAAGTATTGGAACTCATTAGAAGATTTAAATTTAAAGAATGGTTAGCTAATAACACCTGCGACAAACAAAAATAGTTTTTTTTATATCGCAAATATATCTTTTTTCACGGCCCATTTTTTTCAAATTATTGCATCATTGCAAAAAACTTAGTAAAATATCATCATTTTTGTAATGTGGTTAATTGTTGTCGATTTTTTAATTGGCAACATTTTGCTTTTGACATGCCTACTATGTGTTGTTTCTGTATACATATATTGGCCCTGTATAAGCATATACGTATATGTCCGTGTATCGGCCTTGCATACGTATGGCCGCGCCGCGTCAGTTTGTTGAGATAAAACTTTGAAACTTTGAATGCCTATATCTCGCTTATTTATACTGCAGTTATAGGGTTCCTATACTGCAGTTATACCACAACATTCATCAGACTGTCTCTACTAACAGTTCCAAATCAAAATTAAAATTTAAAATAATAGTGTACATACTCTCAGAAAAATGTATCTTTGTCGTGAAACAGAGGGTCGGGTGGTTCACAACCTAGAAATATGACGATACAACACACAAGCAACTTTGAAGAATACAGAACCTACCCACCCTTGCCTACCCTGTAATGTGACGCTACTAAGCCTGTAACAATTTGTTTTAATACATTGCCTCAAATTCTTGAATAATAATTTATTTATTTATTTAATTTAAAAATAGGATATTTGAAAGTTACACATGGTTATATTTCTGAAGCCACTTACAGTAAGAATTAAATTAATTACGTAATGTACCTAGCTCTCTGTCTCATATTACAAAACCTATATATATCTATTTATATATAATAAAATGAGATGCTAATCATTTTAATCCCAAAATTAAAAATTTTAGGGCCGACCACGGATTAAGGTCCCATCGTCAAAAAGAAACAAGTTAAAACTATTCCTCACAGCTTACTGGCGCCATATGTCGCGCCAATCCTAAATATTGCCTGAACTTTGTATGTCCCCTCTATTATATTCACACTGGCTATTTTAGTGTAAAGTATACTATAAGAAAGACGTTATGCAAAAACTGATTTTGTCACAATTTTTCCAAATGATAACTCAATATGTATATTGTTCTGGAGCCCAAACTTTATACATGTGGAAAAAATCAGAACTATCCGATTGTTTGCAAGGTAATTTTTTACTGCATTGTCAGGTGAGATGATTAATCGCTTTGCTCCAATAATCCAATTAATTCCTTATCTGTCATTATTGAAGTATGCCTAATAATCAATGATATGAGTCAAAATTCTATCGAATCATTGTTCATTGAAATCATATTTTATTTTCAGAATTAGCAATATGTAGTGGTAAATAAATACATCTAGAAGGGGGATAACTTAGTGATACGTTATCTCTGTAGATATGTGTCTAGATTTCCTTGTGGAAAACAGTGATTGAATATTTAATATATAAAAACTGAAATTGTAAGATAAGCTTGCGTAGGTTTTGATAGCTGAACTAATAAACTGCAAATTTTCAATCATCAATCGCATCTGAGGGGAACCACACATTTATATCAATGTTTAATAGGTAGCACCCTAAGGAGACGAATTGTTCTTTTCAAACATCATTGTGCTCACATTGCACTCTTTAACTCAGATATTAACGATCAAATCACCTTCACTTTCACCTGACCTTCACTCCGAAACTACTATACGGATCGTATAAAGAAGACCTGTTTTATGTTCCTGTTGAAATTTGCTATTAGATAAGTGTAACGTTGTTTTGTAAAGCAATAAGCATTATTCAGAATTGTGGTACAGAAAAAAAATTGCCTTGTCCAGCATTTCTATGTTTTTTCTGGAAATAAATCACCCTGTGCAAGAAATTGTGAATACTTTTATAATAATTATAATATGCTTCATTCAACCTATGACTTTGTTTTACTTATACCCATACAAAAATAAAAAAATATTCGGTGTTGAAAATCAACATGAATATTGAAGTTTTTGGTTTGGTTTGGTTCAATCATAGACTAAAAAATGGCAACTCTATGAAAAATAATGAACCAACGAGTTAACGACAGAGAATCTTCTCCTCTTTTCGCACATACCGCACATACCACAGGCCGTATGATTTATGTGAGGTATCAAGAGTAAATAATTGGAAAACATTGGCCGATCTCGGCTGGGACAGATGTCCCCTTTGCTGCTCTACGTTAATTTCAATTCTAGGACAATTGTCCCTTTTGCTGCTTGAGGGGTTAAAACTCTTGGTTTCTCAAGGAAAATAATTAACTCCTTACTAAAAAAAATATCTAAAACCACAAATTCCACATCTCAAATTCTATGGCTTCGAAGGGGGAGTGAATAAGTGGTAAGATAAACGGTCACATGTGGCAAGACAAATGTCGTAAACCTACCAGAGCGGGTCGTTAGTCCAGAGTCCACCACTCACTCTCCAGAAGTGTAATAATAGTACTACAATGGGCCCGACTCCCAGCACTACAATTACCACTAGTATTCTCGGATGACACCCAACTTCTGCATCAATTCAACAATCTTCGATTTCCATTTAAATTTTGATTGAAAGTGGGAATTCGAATCCTGTTATAACCAGTTTATTCTGACGTTTTTTCAACAAATCTCCTCGACTTAACTATATCCTTTGACCTCAAATGGGAAACTCACATAATCAATATGAAGAGAGCAAACTCACTCCTATATTTAATAAGAAAGCTTTTCGATTATCGCCGCTATCTTTTTCTCGTTTGCCCGCTCCTCGAATGCTCTTACCAAGTATGGAGACCGTACTTTAGGAAAGAAATAGAGCACCTGGAAAGACGTCAGAGAAGAGCAACGAACTAGGTGCCACTAAGGAGCAAACTACTAATGACATTAGAGGAACGTAGGCAGCGAGGAGATTTAATAGAAACGTACAAAATGCTTCAAGGTTATTATAGTGTGCCCAACCTCGTTAACATGTATACCATAAACTCCCAACAAACAGCCGCATCAGCCTTATACTACTAGTGTAATATAATAATAATAAATCAAAACCTATTATTGTTATTATTAGTATTAATATGTTAGTCGTGTTTACAATTTTTAGGTGGCCATATTGCTGTTGGACACCCAAGGAACATTCGACTCCGAAAGTACCGTCAGAGATTGTGCAACAGTTTTTGCTCTTAGCACTATGATTTCATCGGTTCAAGTTTACAATTTATCCCAAAACATTCAGGAGGACGATTTACAGCATCTTCAGGTAAATATGTATTTTTTAAATTTGTATTAACTGTTTCTTTGTATGTTTCTACTCTTTATTGTCTAATTTTACAATGGGTGGCTTTTTTACCATACGAAAATCTCTTATAGTCAACCGTGTTTATATGTATGTGTGTGTCTTGATTATATGGGGTATTGGATTGCTCAATGCCGATAATACGATCTGGTAGGTAGGATTTTCATGCTGATAAGAGGCCATAGATTATGATATTATTGAAGAATAAATATTAATAAAGGTATGAAAAAAATATTATTTTTTTAATTCCACAAACGGACAGAACTTTCCGGTAGACCTAATATTTCAACCCTCCGATTGCGGTAGACACGCACATTCAGCTCTTTCGATACGATTTTGCGGGGTACACTATTATTGGCTATTACTGCGCTGGGAGATGTTTATTTCCCCGTCAAATCTTTCATTGTTGCTCTGAACATGGAGAGTCGCATTTTCCACATTTTAGTCATCGGGCCTACGGGAACGGACAAGTTACGACCTGTATCGAAAAATATATACCAGGCGCTGCACAATTTATATTTAGTTGTGCAGCAGATCATGTCGTTTATTCAAACATTAGATTTGAAACATGAAATATCTTGTGGTGCCTAGACTTGTGGTACTCAATACAGTGAATCCAGTAAAGATATTTGCGTTTCCGGCATAATGTACTCTACGTGTCAATAACATTTCACCTGAGAATTTTAGTTTTTGGTTTTCCTGTTTCTCTTCTATACATTCCAAACATCTATTTCAAATATCGAATAAAATTTTCCCGCGATTTTAAATAAAGAAATGGAAAATCATCTGCGTTTAGAGAATTAAAGTAATACCCAAGGTATCATGGGTGATACCCATCGATTTTGATTCTTTATAAGATGTTTATGAGTTTTTTAAAGAAGTTGTAATTATCTTTTATTTTAATCCTGGGTCTCAGAGGACTACCGATGGACTGCCAGAGGTCTAATACCGATGTGGCATTATCCTAATTTATACAGCATCAACATTTTTACTGATGGAAACAGTGGATTTATTGTAATCTGACGATTTTATTACATTTTCAGCTCTTCACAGAATATGGCCGTTTAGCCCTGGCTGATTGCGGACGAAAACCATTCCAGAGGCTGCAGTTCCTCGTGAGAGATTGGAGTTTCCCCTATGAGGCTGAATACGGTCCGGTTGGAGGTCAGAAGATTCTGAAAAGGCGATTACGGGTTAGTGATATTGTCCATTATAGATACTAAGTGGGTCACTGAAATGATTGGGAATAAGAAAAATGACAAACAGAAAATAAATAAAACATGCTTTTTTACACCACCCGCTATTAAAAACAATGTATTTTTACACATTAACCAACTGTTGAAGCAGTATTTTCAATCCGAAGCTAAGTTTGTTAAAATAACCATTTTAATGCTTCAACTCCTTCAAGGTCTTGAATCCGCTAACCACATGACCTTTATTCGATTTCCGGGACGAAAACCAAAGCCTAGGATAGGGTGGAATGAGAGACTCAATGAGATATAGCGCTTATATTAATAATGATCCATGCCAAGTTTAAAAGAATGGTTGAGAATTGAATGAATGAATAAAAGAATCAGTTTTGAAGAATGGCTCATGCAAGGTCTCTCTGCATGTCCTATGATTCTCAACTAAGCAACAAGCTTGAAGATAACTATAATTTATTGATTTATCTTAATATAGGCTGAACTAAAGAAATAAATCCAAAGTAAAAGGAAAAGAAATCCGAAAAAAGATAAAGGTTTAAAGGTATTATAAGAATAATAAATATAGGGTTTCCCAATAAGGGCGGGTCAATAATGACAGTCTGTGCAACAAAACAATCTGTGTTTTCTGTTTTGCAAGCGAAATTCTTTTTTTATTTGAAAGGTCCATGTCTGCCATTATACGGGTGTTATTACTGCACGGGCATATTTTCTGTGGGTCAATCAGTACAACGTAGTAAGTTACTTTTGATAAAAAAACTTTGGAAAAAACCAAGAAAGAAATATTTTTTTTTGGGAAAAACATATCTTTAGATTTTTTTTGTTTGAAAATTTGAAGAAGTTGACTGTTAAATAAAGGTTTGAGAAGCGTTTAAGCGTGCTGCGCTATCTAGCGGTAGGTAGTAAGTCGTAAATAAACAATATCAGCGACATTTACAAACCGCTAGATAGAGCATCGTGATCATAGCTTTTCATACTATTTAAAAATAAAATTAACCCTTGGAGTAAATGGGTATTTTCATGGATGCATCTGTCTCTTTTGCAGGATTTTCGGCGACATCGACCTTAAAGTACTATAACTACGAAACTACTACACCAATCATAAAAAGAACAACTGCACAATGATTGCATTGAAATTTCGAATATAGAATATTGAAATATCATTTTGTAAAACAATTAGATAATTATGAATAAATATGAGAACGTCAAAGAAGTGAAAAAAACGCGCGACCAGATTTGGTCGACTCGTACTCAACGGATAATTGTTTCGCGACCAGATTTGGTTGACTCATACTCAACGGGTTAAACACAACCGCAAAGTGAGATCTGAAAGAAACTGCTCGCTAAACTACTCCATTCAATACAAATGTCATTAAACTCATGAATTCAGTCAGTTTAGTTTATATAAATCTTTAATAGTTACCGAATTAATATTTTAAACCAGATTTCCGATTAAATTGACTATCTTCAGTTTTTTTTACAATTCAGCTATAAATTTACATATAAATAACATAAAAGGCAGCCATTTTGTGGAATTTAAATTACAAATTTTCTATTACGTCCATCCCACTAATTTGTTTACGAAAAATATTTATAATAATAAACTGCTGGTATGTTGTGCTCTGATTCTTGCCTAAACCTGCTAATATAAATTTAAATTTTTATTCAAGATCAACGAGTGCTCTTGAATCTTAAATATTATTATTGGTACGTCTATAAGACTGCGACATATGGTTATATCTGATTAATATTATTTTATGTAGACTTAGCCAACCAACTATTGAAAAGTAGACTTTTAAGTAAACATAACCATTGATTATATAGCGCATTATTTTGCTCAACGCCATACTACAATTCGGCAGCTGGGATTTTACTATGAAACACAACGAGTAGATGGCTCTCCTAGTTCCAAATACAAGGGTAAATTCAAAAGTTTCCAGAATGGGCAAGATATGGCTGCCCTGTTCAATTACTGCGTTTTCTTGCTAATTCCGGAAACTTTTCAATCTACCCTCTAATCCTATCTCGAAATAAAATAATAATATAAGAACAATCGAATTTTTAAATCAGAGCTCTTATTATTTTAATAATAATTTATATATTAATAATAATTTATATATTAATTTTTCGCATTATTCTTCAATTTTAGACATATTTTTACTTTCAAACATATATGTATTTTTACTTTTACTCTACACGTTAATAATTATTATCAAAGTAATAGAATTTCTACAAATTTTAATTGTATAAATTTTTTTTTTTTTATATAATAATTATTCAGTAATTAGATTAGATACATCTAAACAATATTTTATAAAGTCTGCCTTAGAACAGGCCCAGGCCTAGTTAGGCAACTTTTATTCATTACTCTATCTCCTCAAGAATCAGTTTTTTGCTAACGTCTCATATATATATACAACATGATATGGTAAACTGTACAAACGAACTTGTGTAATACTATAAATAAATAAATAAATAAATAAATAAAATAAAAAAATAAAAAAATCTTACGACATATCACATTGGGGTGAAAGAAGAAAGGTTATCGTTCCCGCATAACCGCCCAAACCGCAACCTTTTCATTGTCGACATTTCATTAACAATAATTTGTTTTAAACCGTAGGTGTCGGAGTCACAGCATCCAGAATTGCAGTCGCTTAGGAAACACATCACATCATGTTTCACAGAAATCGCCTGCTTCCTTCTACCGCATCCTGGTCTGAAAGTTGCCACTAATCCCAAATTCGACGGAAGACTAAGAGGTTTGTTTGTTTATATTTACTCTTATATTATCATACGACAATCTCTTACAACCAACTCTAGTATTAAGTGTTTATATGTATGTGTACAAGTAACATGTGTGTAAGTGTGTATCTTGTTATTACATTCAATAGACAGAGTTGAAATGTGATTCCGTTAATTTTATCCTACCTGAAAATGGTGACCCAGCTGGAAATCGAACCCGGGACCTTACAATGTAAGATCAGGCGACCTAACCATTATGCCACCTGTGCCTTGCGACAGCCAATCGTTACATCAGAACAGATATGAAAATCTATATAACTTTTAAACTATTTTTAAAGCGTGCGAGCTCCAGTGCAAAATTTTGTGCGATGCAATTGTATCGAAAGTCTTTCTTTTGTGTATTCCCTTGCGATGCAATGATTTTTATGAAAATTGAAAATGGCGATTATTTCTTTGAAAATGTAATAGTGTCCCAAAATTCACACAAGTCACACAAGTCGTTTTAATAGAAAACACAGGTTTCTAATTAAAATTTGTATTTCAAAAGTATTCAGTATAGCTATACGCTGTATAGCTTCAAGGATACAGCTGTCATGCTTTTTTTTTCACAAATGGCACTAAATTCAAATTTTACGTGAATTTTGGGACACCAGTATATAGAGATCATAAAATTTGCAATTTTTAAATATATTTTTCATAAAATAAAATTTATCCGCTATGAGTAAAATCAAAATATTTTGGTGGACAGATGCAGCATAGCGTCATATGACCAGTGCTTTTGGGTACACAATGCTGTGCGACATCATCTTTTTTTATTATGGAAAGCGACATAGCAGTGACTGATATTACATAAAAGCCCATATAATTTTACTAGTAGTGTCATACGTAACACCAATAGGCTATTAACTACTGGCAATATTGCTATATACTATTGAAATTCCCTTGCACTTCCAGGAGTATCAATTACAACAGTTGAGAAATGACGCTGATCAAAAATTGATTTCTTGGAAATTTGAATGACATCATCTGAAAGCATGAATTATAAAGCTAGCGCATTTTTTCGACTTGTTTTGAACCCAGAATTGCCGTTCAAGCGATATCATTTTTTTTTGCTTATATGTTGTCTAATATATTACTAGTCACGGTAGATAAATAATTTTTTTTGCATGCGAAAAAGTATATAGAATAATAAGAAACTTAATTATGTCTATGTTTTTTTTTTGTGACATGAAGATTAATTTTAAAAACAATGGTTAGAGTGAGCGAACGAGAGCATGGCGAAATATTTCTTTGAATATTCATTATTATTAAACCAAAATGTTCTGCGAAAAGCAGCAGCACAGCAACTCATTTAAATGAATGCGTATACTTGTATAGCGAGCCGCGCGCAGCGTGCTGCACTGCATCCATGCTTTTTGCAGCGGCGCAAAATTGGAAATGCACATTCTTTGATGCTCAGCAAAAATCCGTTTAGCATGTTTAGCAAAAATCCGACCACCTAGATTTGTGTTTCTTGTCTGTCCCCTAGAAAAGTTTTGCAATAGTCAAAATGGAGTTTTATATCAATAGAGACTTAGTGCAGTGATATCTCACTTTGTGCGACCCTACTTTATGCTATCTCTATATTACGCGAATTTGAAAATCATGCATGTGATGGCATCTGCAATTTCGCCTTATGTATATCTCCTTGGGTGGCGGCTGATGCTGTAGCTAACGTCTGGTTGCTCCGGACTGTCTAGTGATGTATTGTGCTATCAAAGGTGTCCGGGCTGTGGGATGCTCATGATAATCTCACTATGTACTGTTTTATAAAAGGATTTAGAAAGTATCCCAGACTTTGTTTGTCTGTGCATACATATATGTATGTATGTGTATATAATAGGTTTGTATATATAGTCTGATTACTGTATTTCTTCTTCAGATTGTCCTGCACACAAATATTAATGGCATATACATCGAAATGAAATACTGTTGCATGTTTTCATAGAGCCATTGCTATTTTGGCCCTTGGTCTTTTGATTCCAGTTTCCGTTCCTTCGTCCATTTTTGACACGTCTGTGTACCAGATGTCGCGTTCGATGATGATTTCTCGGCACCTAATAACTCGATTGGAACTGGGCCACCTCCATTGGACAGGAAATTTTATGGGCTTTCAAAATAACACATTCCATTTTGACCAATTTTATCACTATGTTTGAGATATTTGCAAAATACTAAACCGTTTGGAGTGGAGGAAGAAATAGAGCCAATAATTGAATAAATACGGATAATATACTGATAAAAAAACGCCGATCGGCATGAGTGGCCACCCGGGATTGGAAAGGGTAGTAGGGGTAGATTTTTGAAAAAAAAAACAAATATAGACCGTGTTTTTCCCCTTGTTTTAAAAGATACCTGCTCAAAGTTTAATGGAAATTGAATAAAAACTGTGTGTTTGTATAAAAATATACAAACATACACATTAATTTAAAGATATAAACCCTTCATCTCGAGTCCGAAAGTATTCAATGGAGTTTCCGTTTCATGATGCCGGGGAGTACTTAAGTATTTTAATTCAACTTGATATTCTGTCCGTTCGCGAACTGAACCCACATTTTGAAGGCCTCCAGTTTCTTGCATAGGATTAGAGTGAGAGTCCCTTCTGGGACAGCCTGGGCTGGCTGGAGTAACCTAAATAGAAACATGAGCCACGCACAACGGCCCAATCAAGAGGCCAAGTGCGGGAAATAGCCCAGGAAAACTAACTAACTAACTAGAGTGAGAGTCCAGCCTTCGATCGTTAGTTTGATCAAGTTCAATTAAATTTTTTATCTTCCTGACTGCAGTCTTACTGCTCAATTAGGTAGCATCCCAGGTATTTACAATGTTGTTCCAGAGGCGACTATTTTGTTTTACTGCTCTGTACAATGAGCTTTCTGAAATATCACACTATGAGATAATTTATTACGTTTCAGAAATTGAGGATGACTTCAAGATACAGCTTAAGGCATTAATACCAATGCTTCTGGCGCCTTCCAACTTAGTGGTGAAGAAGATAAATGGCCAAGCAGTAAAAGCGAGAGACCTTGTCCAATATTTCAAATCGTATATGAATATCTACAGAGGAAACGATTTACCGGAACCAAAATCCATGCTAGTTGTAAGTTTTTGAACCATTTATGTCTCTTTATTTTTTGTACCTATGCTATGTTTGTTGCAATTAACTAAAAAAAGCATTAGTAAAGTTTAAAATTTAAACTTAACTAACGCCTCTACACTCAAGTTTTACTTAGGGGACACAGGCTTTTCCTAAATTATGTCACTGTTTTGTACTTCATTTTTGTCAACGATGTGATCCAACATATTAAATATGTTAGAGGTATATAATGGTCATTGGAACTGTCCAGATCGAAGTGGCTCACCTTGACTCTGTGACGTTTTTTATTTTACAGGGTGCGGAAGCGAAACTTGCTGATTCAATAAAACAAAAACTTGATCATTATTTAGTATTCCTATATAATTGGAATGTAAAAATAACAGTTTTAAAAATAATATCCAGCAAGTGACTCCCCTCATTTTCAATACTTGAGTTACTGGTTTTTTGAAGTTCCGGTCGACTATCAAGCTTAGCGATGGGTACGCGGGTTTTTGCTTGGCGAATATTATTCAAATGTGCTAGGGTCCTATTCAATTTATATACCGGTTATACTATGTATTGTATGAGTATTGTAGCTACATAAGAAGCTGGGCTCACTCTAATAACCGGGGCAATTATGTGTTTGGTTTTCTCCTGATTTATCTTCAGGCCCATACATTTGCAAATAACTTTAGATTATCTCATCTTAGGTGCGTGCTTCCTGTCTCTTTAGCCAATTTCTGGTGGCCAGTTTTAAGCTGGTCATTGACGGTCAGTTTTTCGCGTCAGTTGAACTGGCATGCATCCAAAATTTGATCGTGAATGTCGAATCATCACTCCAGAGTTTTAACTGATGACGCGCCACGAATATTTTCCGTTGCTACCATAATCCAACTGGCGCGTCGCTCCAAACTGACCGTGAGTGCGCAATCGGCAATCCAACGCGTCAGTTCGCTCTCAGCGCCCGCGGTGATAGCGCGTGCTGTGTTTTTATTTTTGTCATGGCGGTGTCGTCGTCGTCATCATGGCGGTTGTTGCACGTGTCATAATGATAGATTTCATCGAAAAATATAGAAATTCAGAATGTTTATGGAAAATAACCGGCAAAAATTAAAAAATAAACAGTATCGACAAAAAGCCGTAGAAGATTTTGTTTAGTTAAAATATTCTAATTTTATTTAGATATTATTTATAAAATTGAATTAGATCTTATAGAAGTCAGATTTCATTCCCGATGCTAAGAAACGAAGAGTGGCTGTCAATCTCTCATGAGGGTTTATAGCTTGTCTCATATTAGTATCTTGTTTAACAATATAGGTGCATATGGAGTTACAAGTTCTAGAATCTTGAAATATGTCCTTTCCTTTAATATCTCCTTTCCTTAAATAGTTTCGCCAGTCCCTCGGTTCCAACGATAACTCATTTAAGAAATTGACGTGCGTGAATTGACTCCCTTTTTAAAGCCATTCTTTCATCCATTGCTTTCTTTTTTGTTTTCTTGTGAGTATATGACAACAAACAGTAGCCGTAGTAACATGGAATGTTTCTTCTTTGGAATCAGAATCCATTTTTATTTGTGGACGTCCGCAAAGAAAAAACACGTCCTTCATGCGGCCGGGCCGGTCGAAAACTGAAGAGCCGGAGTGACACCAGTGAATGGGGAAAACTAGTTGGCATAAAACCATTTGGAGTGACGCCACAGTTTTACGTTTAGACTGACGCGAAAAACTGACCGTCAATGCCTATCTATAAGAGACTTGATCCAGTAAGCCCACTTGTCAACGACACGGTTTTCTTCACAGTAAGGCGCGTTAGCCGCGGCGTTAAAAAACGTAAGCTTTTGTCTACAACACGGTTTTTCCACCGTAGAATGCGTTAAATACATTTCGTAACCAATATTCAAGGTAACGAAATAATTGTCTGCTTTGAAAACGTCCGGTTTTCGTGGACAAACTCTCATAAGCTGCCATACAACACTAATACAAATAGCACCATGTGATATTGCGGCGCTCCGAGGGGCAGCGTACGGCTCCCCTCAGAGCGCCCCCCTCCGCCTCCGTATGCCGGTCCGAGGGGCGGCATACGGAGGCGGCGCCGTCTCATTTTTCCGCCGTGTCCGTTGACAAGTTTTCATAGTGATCTATGCAACACTGACGACCGCCCATCCACACTGACTAACCGCCAATCGACTGCACTCTGCCCACGTCGAATTACACGTAGGTTTCACAGTGAAAGATCGTGTTTGGACACGAGGCCTAGGGGTTTTAGACCAGGGTAGTCTGGATACGTACGATTCCCAATCAGCGAAGGTAGTTGTCAACCTGACATTATCTATACTTAGAAATAATCCATTAATCACTTAGAAATGATCCGGTGGAGCTTGACGGGCAAAGGGCGCCTCAGTTTGCAACTAATTCGACTTTGAATTACCGCTAGCATCAAGTAGACGCCACAGAAATGACCTTGAATCTGTGACCAGGCTGGAGAAATAAGAAATCTGTCCAATTCTAGTAGTTAGGGCGCAAGGTAGGCCCGCTGGTTGCACTTTCCAGTGTCTTGTGGTAAGGCGTTGGACTCTTACTGGCTGTTGGCGTAGTTTTGACTGTAGATTAAGTCATCTCGTTCAATCCATGTGAGACAAAATGACAATATCTCATAACTTCCTGCGGTGACGGGTTCGCCCATTATAATGGACGCCACTCAATGCTTATTTCCCTGTTTGCTGCTGTGTTATAATATCCTTGCAAACCTTGCTGTTACTTTGCTGTCCACATCCCTATTCCTAATCTGATGTTTTTTTTCAGGCAACCGCCGAGGCCAATAATCTGTCAGCCGTCGCAGAAGCCAAGGATATTTACACAACCCTTATGGACACAGTATGCGGTGGAACCAAACCTTACCTACAAAGCCAACTCCTGGAAGTGGAGCACTTAAGAATAAGGGAGAAAGCCATGCATACATTCACATCGAAAAGAAAAATGGGCGGCGATGAGTTTTCTGAAGTGTACAAAGAAAAACTATCAAAGGTATGAAATTGTTTGCAAGTTTAATTATGTCAAGCACATACGGAAAGTTATGGAATCGAATATTCTATACATCTCAAATTCTATGGCTTCGAAGGGGGAGTGAATGGGTTGTAAGGTGTATGCTGACATGTGGCAAAACAGCTGTCCTAAACCTACCACAGCCGGACGTTAGTCTGGAATCTACTGCTCACCCCCCAGAAGTGTAATATAATAACACTATATGATGGGCCCAACTTCGGTCGGTGAATTCCATGGCAGCTCCGTTTGTATTTCATTTTACTCTCAAAGACAATATACACTCTTTTACATACGCTGAAACCATTTAAAAAAGCTGTTGACTCAGTCTTCTTTAGGCAGCGGCGTTGATTATATAGGGTATTAGATTGCTTAATGCCTTAGTACGTTTTGGCAACTTGCGACAGCGACATGCAGGCGGTGCTGATAGCATTGTCCGGCAAAACTAATACCATTTATTTGGCCATCTATAATAACATTGATAATAAATGTTTTTTTCATAAAGGACTTATTGAATATAAAACCCAAATAATTAAACTAATGATATCAATAATATAATTCAATTATTAGTGCCATCTATCGAATTTATATATAAGCTGATTATTTTACAGAATTAACACGGAGAAATAGAATGCCATATATTAGTCTATCTGAACTTGTGCATAATGAGTGCATAATATAACCTGTATAAATAAAAAATAAAAATAACATATTTAAATACCTAATATTGTAATAATATGATGATTTAAAAATATGTTTATATATTTTTTTTTTGTTTAATTGGTTTAAATTTAAAAATTTGTTTCATATTTTATTATTTTATTTCGAGGTAGGATATTGAATAGGCGTGTTTAGAGCACCATTTATACTGTGTAGCCATACTCAAGGTATCATGAACGATGTCAATTGAACAAGAAGATTAATCAATATTTGGAGCTTTGAGTTCCATCTATTTGTTCCGTCTGAAAGTAAAATTGTAACTGCCAAAAAGTACTATGGTGTGAAGCATTCTAATACCTCATATAATCAATAGCAGCGGCACATAGAGGGGGCACATACCCTTGCCCATGGCGGTTGGCTGGTGGACGGCAATAATGGATTTTTCAGAAATTGTCCTATTTTTACCAAAAACACAAAAAATATACAAATAAAATACAAACGGAGCTGCCATGGAATTCACCGACCGAAAATCGGGCCCATCATATATAATTATTACACTTCTGGGAGGTGAACGGTGGATTCCGGACTAAAGACCGGCTGTGGTAGGTTTAGGACAGCTGTCTTGCCACATGTGAGCGTTCACCTTACCACCCATTCACTCCCCCTTCGAAGCCATAGAATTTGAGATGCAGAGACCGCGGTTTTAGATATTTTTTCTAGAAAGGACTTGATTCCTGGAGAGACCAAGATCTTTAAAAAGGTGAAACAAAGATTTAGCTGGCAGGCCACGAGCGCCTACTTCCACCGCGTGAAGGTGAACAGTGAAGCCGTTCCGGGTGACGGCATTTGTGAGGTCATGGTATTTATTTAATTTGTACTCGTGGTCTTTTGGGATATTTGATTCCCATGGAACAGTTAATTCTACAATAAGAGCCACCTTCCGAGATAGAGAGTAAAGAGTTATATCTTGACGCAGGCTGTGCATCCGAGACTTTCAGGGAATTTATACTGCTTAGAGACCGAATCGACCTCCATAATCCAATCTGAAGCTTTCTCGATTATTGAGAAAGGTTTTGCAGTGAGATGTTTTTTGCCTTTAGAGCCTTTTGCCTTGCAGCCAGCTATAATATGTCTAGCTGTGCAAGGGGTGTTGCTACAAAGGGGACATGAACTATCCTCGGCATAGCTCCAACGAGCGAGGTTTCTGGGGTCTGGAAGGAAGTGTATGCTGAAAGGCATTTAAATAAAATTTCAGCATCTCTGGCGTCCAGTCATACAACATTACTTTCCAGTGCATTGGAGGAGGAATGCAAAAGTCTGCAATTGTTGTCCAATCATTCTGGCATTGAAGGCCAATAGTGTGAGCCATACTATTGCTGTCGTAATCTCCCCGCAAGGTAGATTAGGTACGATTTTGGGAGACGTATTGGTTTTATTCCATAGTTGGTCGTCTCAAGAAGGATGTCTCGCCGGAGAGTCTTCATACGTTTACTAACATGGTAATTAAAATGAATTATTTTGCTGTAGATTGGTTTTTTTAGGTTGGTAAACACAGATAATGAGGGCAGCCAACATCTCTATAACAATTCAAGTCCATAGTCTCTGTATTATTTTTATTAAGTTGCCTGAATTTGGCAGTAGGATGGAAAATGTGCATTGTATGCCATTGCCACTTTAGAATCAGTTTTTATCAGTTTTTCTGCCTATTTTACAAGACAAGTATTTACACTGGTCAATATTTCATATTTACCCCATAGAACTTTGTTTTTTCCATTAAATTTGTAATGATTTCTGTGAAAATATGGATACAATCGCTTGATAGACAATGACAGTTATTGAACAATAACATAAACAAATCCAGTTTTGTTTATGATATATTTTGACTTTATATTTGGAAAAAGCATTGTCTGCAGGGAATGTCATAAGCAATGGCATAGCGATTGATATTTCGTTTTGTATTCTTCTGTAATGACCTTTTGTTGGTCGTCGGTTGGCCAGTGTCCGCGGGGCTTTCTGACCGGATGAGGCAGAAGCCAGTGGCGACTCGGCGGGTCATTAGTGCCAGCTGGGGCGGCGGCGGTAGTCTATTATAAAAATAATAGGCCATTAGTGATTCATACAACACTGATGATCCGCGCCTAGACACAGCGAATTAACTGTAGATTTTCATGGCAAAAAAACAAACGTGGACAAGAGTCCTTCCAACGGGTCCCGGTCTAAATAGGCGATGTGTGTGTTTTTTACACGGAAAAGTTGGCTGCCCTTATTAGGTTAGTTGTAAGATATTGCCATGTGGCAATAATTATTATCTGTGCTTTACCGACTGAAAAACACAGTTTGTAGTAAAATCATTTCGTTTATTGATGTCTCATTTATTGTATTTTTATGTAGCTTGATTACATCATAGAGATAATACGTAGAGATAGAATGCCATCTGTTAGTCTATCTGATCTTTAAGTGCGTAATTATTACGTATTGAAATCTGTATAGCAACTTAAAAATTGACATCTTCATGTAAATAATACTAGAATAATAAGAACTATGATTTAAAAATTCATGTGTTATGTTACTATTTTATTTCGGCATAGAATACCGTATAAGCGTGTTTAGAGAGCCATCTATACTGCGCTGCCATACCACCAACGCTGCCATATTGAACATAAGAAAAGATTAATGAATGTTTGGAACTATGAGGGGCTATCTACATAGTGTAACGTTGTAGGATTTGATGACATGATAAAAGAATAATAAAAGAATGTAATTATAAAATAAATCTTTAATATCCAACAAACGGAATACAATTGGCGAATAAGCGCCTAGAAGATTTAATCCAATCTTTAGCGTTTAAATGTAATGAATATAATAATTTTAAAATATAATTAATTTAAAATTAATAACAATTTGAGAGAAGATTAAAATAAAAAGAAAGAGCAAGAGCCTCAGGTCGAGGGCATATTTGTCGAGTTCAAGCTTATGGGAATAGGGTTCCGAGGACGGGTAGGCAAAAGTCGAATATCGGGGAGATCCCGTGGCTTAGCCGATACGATGAACGTTCCGCGGGGGGTCGGGCACGGACTGCCTCATAGTCGGCCCCCGTAGAGGTGCTTGAAGATTGGAGAGAAGGGCTGCTTCTGGAGAGCGGAGCAGGAACGCTTGAAGAGTGAAGATGGGCGCACGCGGTGCGGTGGTCGTCAGCTATCGCCCGACTCCTGTATGCGCCCCCGGCGAAGGAGAACGGCCGCTGTTCCGCTGGCCGAAGGCGAGGAAGAACTGGCCATCGCTGGTCTCCGGCGAGGAGACGCGCGCACACACCGACGCCGCGCGCGTCGGCCTTTATACGCCGACCGTGCGCTGAGTTAGTACTCCATTCTTGGCGGAGAAATAGTGTCCCCGAAGGACCCCGAAGAGAATTTGGTGTCCAAAGCTTGCCAAAGATCGACTTGCTGATCGGCGTAAAAGCCCAAAAAGTGAAATGGCCGGTCCGTATCCGCCGCTTTTATTTAACTCGAAACTGTCAAACCATAGACGGTCTGTTTCCCATAAAAATATTAATTTACTGAAATATGTGGAATAATTCCTTGATTTATTCCTGTTTTACTAGCGTATTAAATTATAATTTACTACATTAATAATTATTTTATTTCTTTTATTTCCTTTAATATGAAACGTACTTATCAAAGACAATTTCGGATTTACATTTACGCAATCAGCAATTTGGCAGAAAATGCTTGTTTCTATTGGCTATACAAAAAGAAAAAAAAGAGCTGTCAGCTGTCAAGACGTTTGACTTATTGATTTAACCTATTCGATATCAATTTATCTCGAGTAAATCGAAATATTTTTCCACGGCGTTTCCACGCGAAGAAATGCAACTCTAGATTTCCTCGGCGTGACAATAGTTGCGTTTCGTACTAAAATTCTAGCTGCCAAAACGTAGTACAGCGTTAACCCCTCCTGTTGCGAGGTAAACACTCACCTATCACTTTTGCGCGCGACATATTCGGGCAAAAAATCGACGCGAGTCAACGGCCTTGAGAAAAACGATCATAACTTATAAACCACTAAACGGATTTAAAAAAGATAAAGAGAAAAATGATCGCATTGAAATTTGACATATAAAACATTATAACCTTATCTCGTAAAACAATTAAGATAATAATGAATAAATATTACAAAATTGGCAAACTGAAAAAACTCGCCTATAAAATCATTTCGATTTTTTTGTCACAAAATACGTAAAATATGCAAAAATTGTATATACAGTTATGTTCTTTATTAAATGCTTTACCAAAACGATATTTTTTTTTACTTATTTGCATACAAAAATATTTATTTATTCAGCCAAGAAAAATTTTATGTATTCTCGTAAATAAAATGTTTTTAATTTTTAATTTGTGACTACTTATGGTATTTTTTTATATGAAATTCTTTCAAAATAACTTTATTACTACATCACACTTCTTAGAAATCACACCAGAACTTTGAGCTTTGTCTGATATTATAGAAAAATCTAAAGTTTTGAGACTTTCCACGTCCGAACTTAATAATAAACTTTGAATGCTCATAATATAACATTCGTTAGATTTTTTCAATTATATTGTCTTATCATAGACTTATTATATGTCTAATAACTAATTACTATACTCCAAAGAGTCACATTTCATCGAAAAACTATGGAAAATCGCACTTTATTCTCTCATAGTAATTATCAAAACAAGTTTCTTTGCGCGATTCATTTTACAAAACAAGATATAATTTTCAAAATACGCCTAATTATGTGATAACTTAGGATGTAAATGAAACAATACTTATTTTGTTAGTAAATTAAAGCGACATTACGTCATATTTCGCAATATATCGGGATATTCATAAACATTACAAAATAATAACAACCATTTTTTCGCAAGCCGTTTGTTGTCGTCGAAGTGTTTTCTTTAAAAATTCGTGAAAAACAGCAAATGGACTATCTCAATTGACTAATCCTTATGCCTAAACTACTTAAAAATGCAAATTACTCACTGTTATCCAGTAAACACTGCACTGTTATCCACAAAACACTGCACAAAACCAACATTTCGCGGAACTACTCGGCCGCGGCGCTGGCCGATCGAGACTGCCGTTTGACGTCTATGCTGACTTTTTAAATCGCCGATCGATTTTTTCGTCGTTGGCCGCCGAATTAAAGATTATTTGGCCATATCGTTCCGCCGTCAGAAAGCATTAAGTACGACGTTTCGAATCGTAAATTGCATTTTTCGCAGCGGCGAGCGCGATATCCAGTAGCGGATGTTTCGGATTTTAGGCGGCCGCCATAAATGTCCCCAAATGGATTTTACGTGCTGAGCGGGTTAAGCAATCGAAGGCGCTATATAATCAATGACTATAGTAACCTTTTAGTAAGCTAAATAGGAACAATCTACGTATACTGGTGAGGGCACTCACGGGGCATTGTGGCCTGAACAAACACATGTTCAACCTCAAGCTCAGAGACACAAAAATGTGCAGGTTCTGCCAAGGAGCAGAGGAAACTCCCCAGCACCTCATGTGCCAGTGTGGCCCGCTGATGCGTAAAAGATACACCCATTTGGGTGGTCATTACCTCCAACCTGAGGAGGTAAAACAATCTGGCGCCAAAATCCTGCTGCGGTTCTTAAATGACAAGGCTTAGCGCAGAACTATAGTAGGTGGCGAACACAATAGATCAGCAATGGTCGCAGTGTTACAAGTCTCATAAAGACCTTAGAAAAGCCCCTTTCAACAAATTAAAAATAAAATAGTAAACTTTTATGTTTCAGGATTTGGAGGAAACATTTTCACAATTCAAGGCACACAACGAAAGCAAGAATATTTTCAAAGCTGCGCGAACTCCGTCTGTTTTTCTGGTCATCGCATTAGTGTTCTACGTGCTCAGCGGGATATTTGGATTAGTGGGATTATATCCCATCGCCAACACATGCAATTTCCTTATGGGGTTAGCGTTGCTCACGTTGGTTACCTGGGCTTACATCAGGTAAGTGTAACTGCAAACACTTTGTAAAAAAAATTATTTAGGAATTCATTTCTATAAAACATTGATTTTGCTTACAAAAATAACAGGAACCGAATGGCAAAACTTTAACATCATGCTTATTTGATTTTGTCACCCAACTGGGACTAACCCGTTCTAGGATGGACAGGGCTCTTATTATACATTTAACATTGTACAAAAAGTAGTAAAATGCTCGCTAAAAACTAAATTGCCCTAAAATGTGGTCCTAAGTAAAATAAATCACAATTCCATTAAAACATCAGCATAGACTTAAAATAAAAAAAAAAAATAAGAATGAAAACAAAAGAGAAAGAAAAACTAACGAGAAAATATAAAACTCATTAATATGGAATATATGGTAATTATTATAAAATTTGATATAATAATACCTGGTCAAAATAAATACAATAAAATGAACACTTTTAAATAAACACAGATTAACACTTTCAGATTGACGTAGAATATGATCTTTTTTCCCATGTGACATTTATCCATTTAATGATGTGTGATGTTATGCACATTGGCCGGATTGCAAATCTAATAGAAATGAATCAAATAGATACATTTATAATGGTCAGCCGGCTGTCAAATTACACTTACAATTGTAGAAAATCACACAGTGAAAATTTTCACCAGTTGCATCCATCGTTTCGTTATACACAATTTTCATCGTTTTTTTAAACTTAAATCGTAATAAAGTTAAATAGTCGTCGACACACAATTTTTAAAATGATTCCACAATAAAAAAAACACCTGACATATGAACCAAACTTTATTCTACAGCCAAAAAGTTCCATTTTCAAGAGTAACTACTTTTTAAAAATTATTTTTTGAGTGGCCAGTTCCGGAAACTTAGTGTGACCTATGTATATGTGTGAGCGAACAACTAGGGTTGTCGACTATAGTGGGCGAGCCCATCACCTCAGGAAGTTTTAACGATTAGTCGTTCTGTCTCCCTGGAGTAAGCGCAGAAGACTTGGACAAAACAGTCCACCGTCTAGCTCCACCACAAACCCGTAAGAGGCCAACGCCTTAACCGCGAGATAGCCCTGAGTGTTACCCGGCGGGCTTACACTCACGCCCTTACTTCCAATTGTGACCAGATTACTCCGGTCTCTCGATTGGTTCCGAGTTCGAAGTCGCTTGCGCGGTCCTCTCCCTTACGAAGCGGTTAAACTGTGTATACCGAATCTATCGCGGACCACAGCATCCTATGCCCGGCTGTTAACCCAGGATCAGAAAGCCAATGGTCGTTTCAAGAGCAGTCGCCGTAAGGTCCGCAACCACCCCCGCTCTCTAGGAAACAGTGTGACTTATGGTTAGATAGATAAAGGTCTATGCTGCATTTCGATTAACCTTTCGAAAGCCAGCCTTCGTACGCAAAAACTACAGCCCACATTTTTGTTAGTTTTCTTATATAAATGCAATATATCTCTTGTTACCTAATAATTCATCTTGTTAGTCATGTATATCATATATTTATATAATACATACGGAGGCTGTTTGAAATGGGTACGCTCAGATCTGTTAACCACCGCAACCACCGATTGGCGATTTTGGCCTGCCAGGGGTTAAAGGCTCATATTGTCAAAATTCTAAAATACTATGAGTATTTCTTGGTGATCTTAAATACTATGAGTAAGTCAATAAAAATTTTAAAACATGCTTTTGCTGGTCTCACTTTTCACCCATTCAAAACACTAGCCGCTAAACGTTAAATCATTTAACCGCCCTACCCATACGAACGTACGCCCGCTATATTATCACATAGAAAAATGTATATAAGAATATATTAAAAATATTTATATTAAACTGCTATATAAAAAGAGCGTATATAAATCGCTAAATCGTATATAATCGCTATTGTTTAAAATATACCATTATTGAGAATTATATGGGTAAAGTCAAAATTTTTGTCATTTTTTTTAAGCTATTGCATAGCTTTTATCGCGGGCCTAGGCCAGCGCGGCGACCGAATGAAGAAATTTCTTAACGAAAATTAATGATTTTAAACTGATAATTACGTCTAAACGAGTACTGCTTACGATTCGAAAAAAATTTATGTTAAACAAGAACATTTTCTAGATGCTAGATGATACAATAATGCGTTTTAAAGAACGTGAACTACGGCCTCGACCCCCTAAAAATACATCGAAAAATAAGCAAATACATAATGTATGTTTTCTCTTTTTACATCCTTATTCTCTTTGAAACTGGCAGCACACTATTACAAATTCCAATTGCCAAAGTACATATGTATATTCTTATGTGTGTCTGTCAAAGTAATGTTTACTAAGTATATCGTGAAATGTGTTTTAGAGACGTTTTAAAATGATATTTTCTACTTCTTAAGTCAGCATAGTTTTAGATAAATATTAATATTTTTTCTACTTATAATTTTAAATTCAATCTCTTTATTACTTTTTAATACTTTCTTGTACTTTGCCTTTTACAATAATAGTATGTACGATCCTCCTTCCATAGATGGAATGCCCAACCCTTCCACATCGCTTAATTTTGACGGTAATACAGAGTGTTCCTTCCAGTCTAATGACGTCTTTGAGCAACACGATTCCGAAGCAGATGATGCTTTGAGCGTAAATACTAGTGATAATAATGAGTGTCCTACTCTCTACAACTTATTAAATGCAACGTTACCAAGTCACAAAAATGTCTTCAACGCATGCCACATCAACGCTCAAAGTATTCCGCAACACTATCCCGAGTTATTAGCCACTTTTTCTGGGCTCAATTTGCACGCCCTTCTTATTAGCGAGACCATGCTAAAGCCCTCACTACCATCACATCAGTGCCAGGTTATGTGCTTATTCGCAATGACAGGGTTGGCTGGAGGTGTGGAGGCGTTGGCATTTATCTACGCTCTGATCTTCGATACAAAATTGTCTGCCAGTCCCCCTCCACTTCCCGCGGTCGTCTAGAGTACATTTTCATCGAAGTTTCGCTTCAACATAACTCGCTTCTATTGGGCGTGGTGTACTGTCCTCCTCAAATCAATTATTTTCAGGAATTAGAATCCCTTCTGGAAGATATAGTTCCCCAATACGATCACATAGTCATGATGGGAGATCTTAACAAGTGCCTCCTAAAAACCAATTACAGATCTTCTAAACTTCTCCAAATAATATCTTCGCTAAATCTCAACTCTCTCCCTCTTCGAGCCACCCATCATGACAAATCATCTCACTCCTTACTTGACCTAATTTTGACTTCCTCTCCAGATAGGACTAAAGCCCATGGACAGTATACCGCATCCGGTTTCTCTCATCATGACCTCCTCTATATCACATATAAAATTCGCGGTCCCAAATTTCCTCCAAGGTTTCTACATCGCCGCGATCTCAAGTCCATCAATTATGCCAGTCTCATCCAGGATGCCAACGAAACAGATTGGAGTAGTGTTAATAAATTATCGACGGCAGATGAAAAGGTGGACATGCTTAATAACCTTATCATCGGGCTCTATGACAAACATGCACCAATTAAAAGTATCCGTGTCAAAAATCGTCTCTGCCCCTGGATTACCGAAGAAATTAAGAAACTTATGGCAAAGAGAGACAGATTAAAAACAAAGCACAAAACTGCTTCTTCTGACGCTACATGGAATTCATTTAGGCTGTTAAGAAATCGCTATAACCAACTTTGCCGTAATGCTAAGAAAGCTTTTATTTGCAAAAACTTGATCTTGCCAAGAAAGATCAACATCTTTCTTGGCAAGATCAAGTAAACCAAGTAAGTCGTCGCATTTTCCATGGTTTTCATAGTCTCCGGCGGCTTCAAAAATTTCTCCCCATGTCACATAAAGAAATGATTGTGTCCACACTCTTAACGCCTATACTTTACTACGGTGATGTTTGTTATATAGATGCCAGTGTGGTTATTTTGAATAAGCTGGAGCGTCTGCAAAATATCTTACTCAGGTATGTTTTTAATTTGCGAAAGTTCGACCACGTTAGCTGCTTTCGTGAGCAACTTCATTGGCTTCCTATTCGCAATCGAAGAAATTTTCATACGTTGTCGCTACTCTACAACATACTCAATAACCCCACTTCACCCTCCTATCTAAAGGAGAATTTCCACCCTTTGGGAGGCCACGGTCTTCCACTTCGATCAAGCCGGGATAACACACTCGCTATTCCGATACATCATTCTTCTGTTTACACGCACTCTTTTACAGTCCATTCTGCTCGTTTATGGAATCAGCTCCCTCACTCTATCAGGCATGCACCTTCGCTGCATACTTTCAAAAAATTGTTGAAGAAACATCTATTTTTACACAGCCACTAACCAAATACCTCACCTTGTCCTCTCCTTTATCCTTCCCTGGGCAACCTTAGCATAAGTTACTGACTTGTATCTGTATAAGTTTATTTTAAATTTAACTTTACTACTTCTTTGTGTATTGTACGGTGAAAATTAGGAATTATTTTATCAAATGGTTGACTGTATTGGAATTATAATTGCATAAGTTGTTAAAAATTCTATGCAATAGCTTTACCGCGGCAGTCCCCGAGTGCCATTGGTTTTTTTTTTTCTGTCTAGCGTCATACAAAGAAATATATCACTATTCTATTGAGTTTTCCTTTCCGATCGTGGCCATTAATATATTGGCTTGCTAAATTTATATGTTAACCCCTCAAGCCCCGATTGGCCGATATCGGCCACAACTCGATTCAGCGTGATGGCCCCGTTTTAATTTAATTTTAATTTAATTGTATGATTTTATTGTTTTATTATGTTAATATGTTTTATTTTAATTATGGGTACAGTGGTTTGGTAGTAATTAATGTTTTGGTGAGCCAGTGTCGCAATTCAAATTTTTTACTAATTTTTACTAAAAATTTTTGGGACAGCAACTTGTCAATCGGCTGAGAGGGCGAGGCCTGAAGGGTTAATTCAACAGTAATCATTGCATTTTAAAGATAAAAATTAAAAGTCATGATGAAAAAATATATTTTCATACAAAAAATTATGTCCATTTTTGACACCCATCTGTGTTTGTAGTCCTAGTGAAATTCTATACTTGTCTACGCTTATTGATTTGATTTGTATTATTAGGTGAGGTTACTGGGCTGTCGATTTTATAATAGAGACCATAAATATAAGTAATAGAATTAGGGTTTTTTTGTTTTATTCGCCTGTCGTCAGCTTTTGCACTTTTACGGTACTTTATTTATGTTATTGATTTTTTAATACACATTCCTAACGAAATGTAGTGGTAATTATTCTTGTCACACTGGCAACACTTATTCCATCTGTTATTGTCAAAATAAGGTTAAAATTTAAGCCATCTGCCATTTTGTTTGTGGTTTTCACTGAAGAAGTAGGGTGCGTCAGATTTGTTTAAAACATTGTTAAACGTTTGGCACTCCGGGACTGCCAAACTGATAAACTGATTTCTTTATGTAATATCAATATTTAAACAATTAGGTATCATACAAGTCTTACCACGGCTCACAATTCCTTATCGATTTAACATACAGTTATAGGAAAGCTATAGATAGTAACTTTTTATGTTACTTTTGCTCTACTTTTACGTTACCGTTTGCAAAATAGTTTGTTACTTAACATAAAAGGCGAATAAAACAAAAAATCCTAGTTCTATTAATGATATTTATGGTCTCTATTATAAAATCGACATTCCAGTAACCTTACCTCATAATACGAACCAAATCAATAAGCGTAGACACGTGTTAAATTTCACTAGGAATACAAACACAGCTGAGTGTTCAAAAATGGACATTATTTTTGGTATGAAAATATATATTTTTTCATCATGACTTTTAAATTTTATCGTTAAAATGCAATGATTACTGTTGAATTAACGTATACACTCAATGGAATAGTGATATATTTCTTTTTATGATGTCAGACGAAAAAACAAAAAAAAAATATGTGACACTCGGGGACTGCCGCGGTAAACTATTGCATAGCATTTTTAACAACTTATGCAATTATAATTATTTATTTATTTTATTTATTTTATTCTTCTGATATCAGATAACTGCGCTCTATCGGAAAACGTTGAAATTATTCCGAATCATTTGCGGCTGCGGAAGCACATGATTCGGAATAATTTAAACGTCTTCCGATAGAGCGCCGCGCACGAATTTTTTATTCGATAAAGCAAAAAAAACAGATTATTCGAAAAAAATTGTACATAAAAAGATAGATAATTAAATTATCTTTAAAATGGTGCAGGTTTCATAATAATACGCCAAATAGTATTTGCGTAGTAGTCGTTTTTGTGTTCGGTTAGACCTAATTTCACAAATTAATTACACTATGTAATATAAACAAAATCTAAAATATTCAAAGCTAAGAATATTAGAAAAATGTTCTTGTTTAACATATATTTTTTTCGAATCGTAAGCAGTACTCGTTTAGACGTAATTATCAGTTTAAAATCATTAATTTTCGTTAGGAAATTTCTTCATTCGGTCGCTGCTCTGGCCTATGCCCGCGATAAAAGCTATGCAATAGCTTAAAAGTGTAAAAAATTTTGGCTTTACCCATATATTATTGAAAAATGTAATGTAAATAAAACAAGGATTCACCTACTGTTTGAATAATAACCCTAGGAAGGAGCGGTTAATCTCAAAAGCAAAAAGTTGAAGGACACTTTTTCATAAATGAAAACCCCTTCAGGTTTCTTTTACTAATATATTTTTTAAATTCAGCTATTTTGCCGCGCGATCGTTCATACTAATTTGTATAATGAAAAATATCAAGACAATACATGAAATTTTATATTTTTTACAAAAAATGTAATGTTTGATCCACTGTGACCCAGCACTGGGTTGCTCTGGAATAGGCGATAGGTCACACAAATCAAAATAAAAATGTAATAATAACTAATTATTTTAATAATTCAAATTATTTGAGTAAGTTTTCTGTATAGCACATAAGCTAAAGTAAAGAAGAAAAGACGAAATTAACTAATGTAATTAAATTAGTAAATAATCAAGATTAAAAGCGTAAAACGATTGTTGGCCTTTTTGGTATTGCCACAGATTTGAGTGGGGCAGTATTATTTCGATATTTTAGTTTTATCTATTCAGGGGATAGTTCATGCCACATTTGTAGCAACATCGCTTGCGCATCTAGATATATTCTAGCTGGTTGCAAGGCGGCCTTAGATCGAGGAAGTTTGAGTTTGGCAATCTTCTGATTTCGATTGCTTCTCTGTTTATTCGCGGGAAATAGAATTATTCTTATGAGAGTACAATTGTATTATGAAACTGCAACCAGTGGTTTGTTCCACTGTGCAATATGTGCATGCAGATTGCGGATTTTTCTCGCTGGACGTTTTTTGCCGCTATGAGTTCAGTTCAGTCTGAAGTCTTGGCATACATTAATAACATATTAATAACTGTTAAAATATTTTTAATAACGCTAACACACACACAGCAACAGTTGTTTAATGATAGTTATTAATGTTACAGGTACAGCGGTGAATTCCGGGAAATTGGCTCTCAGATTGATGACCTTGCAAATTTTTTATGGGAT
Organism: Micropterix aruncella; assembly: GCA_944548615.1. Classification (NCBI taxonomy): domain Eukaryota; kingdom Metazoa; phylum Arthropoda; class Insecta; order Lepidoptera; family Micropterigidae; genus Micropterix; species Micropterix aruncella. The sequence goes on along the minus strand of OX155980.1, from coordinate 83,680,546 downwards.
AATGTGAGTATAGTTTAATGCAGTTTTATTTCATTGTTTACAGTTTGAAAGCTACAAATCATTCCACCTAATAACAATTCTCAATAATAATTAAGAAAGCTCATTGAAGGTTGATTCGTTCTCTAAGCAGTATTATTTCCCATGTACCCAATATCGGTGTAGTGTAACACCGATATTTTCACAACATATAATATATTTTTTTCAACAAGAAAATATTTTAAAATTTTGTGTTGACATATTAGCGAGATCCTTAACCAGAAGGGCAGCAAACGACCAATACTTTGGCACACCCCTGGGAGTATTGGAACTTATCAAAAGCAACCTTCCCATCATGAAACACCTGAAACACTTCATACTGCAGGAGTGCAAAATAACGCTGAAACACATGGATAGAAGACAAAAGAAACAAGAGATTTTCCACAGTTCAACAGACTACAGACATGTCATGATGTTTGCCACTAAAATAAGCCAAAAAATCCGCCCAATATGCCGGAAATACATGAACCGTACAATGGAAATCTACACGGACAATGAATGTTAGCTGTTACTAAAGTATTCAGCAACACTACCTTAAAACAAAAGAAGACGAAGAGAAAGAAACAATACTCGACCTGCTCGGTCACGGACAACAACCGGGTAGTCATTTTCTTGAAATCTATCAAACGTTGCATCGTCCTGGCACAATGGCTCCACAAAGTAGGACTCGCCGCCATGGATATGCACCATAACATGTCAAAGGAACACAGAGCCGCTCGCTATCAGCAAATAGGTCACCTCCCAAGGAAAATCGTCGTAGCCTCAAGCACACGCGGAAGAGAAACATATCTCAATCAAGTGGACATTGGTTTCAACTACGACACTCCAGAAGACGCAGACACAAACGTGCACCAGAACGGACAGTTCCTGACCGAGAGATTGGCCATCGCCATGGTCTCGGAAGCAGGAACTCGTAAACAACATACGGGACAGGTTCGACACCAACATAACGGGGATAATACCAAACACCATAACAGCATATGCATGGGTCAACACTTTATATACATGGAAGATAATAGACGGAAAGCACCACCATCCAAACACTACGGCAAACGATAATAGCATACGAGCTTCAACTCATTTCGATTACTCCACACTCGCAAACAAACAAACACTCTTCAATAAGAGAAATCACACGCTACTAACTAGCAGACCATAACTATGATGATGATAAATCTATCCGAATTTGAATTCGGACCAATATATAGACCTCTTATTAAACCATATGATACGAGAGCTCCACAAGGTCTATCCTTCCAACGAGGGAATTTTTTAACAGGATCTTGCCTATGCCATTCTTCGAAAAAAGTGAAACAGTTTTTCACACAGAACCAAATTACTGTACTTAAATTTATTTAATTTATTTATTTATATAAATAATGCAAATATTAAAAATAACAGTAAACAATTTCAGCGTAGGAATTATGCATAGAAATACTTTTAAAATTGAGTCAAAAGCAGAAAAAAGAATACATTGCATAGTCTAGTGGCAACGTCACCTAACTAGGCTGGGACCTGTTCTAAGGTAAACATTTATTTTTGAACGTGCTTGCACAAATACCGTGTTTATAAAAATGGCATATATTCCATGTGTGCACAAAATAATGGAATTGCAAAACAATATTAAAAATGACTTTAAATACTTAAATTAAATTAAATGGCCCGGAAACTCCCCCGATCTCAACTCGATCGAAAACCTTTGGGCCATTTGCAAAAAACGGCTCTCCAAGATATATTGTACAATGAAAACCAAGATGATCAGTGCAGTAATTCAAGTCTGGTTTCACGATGAACTGAAAGGAGAACTGTGACATGTAATTTGTATCTTTTTTATAAATAAAGACTACTACCAAAAAAAAAAAAGCTGTCAAAATCTGGTATTCTATGCCTACAAGAGTGAAAGGTGTTATCAACGCAAAAGGAGGACACATTCTATATTAAAACTATCAATCTATAACTACCAGTACAGTTTTTGTATGTTTATGTCCAATAAAGCATTTTTTGATGAAAAGTACTCTCTGTTCCAATTAATTCGCACGTTACTGTAAGAAAGCGAATAATAATAATATATATTATAGTGAATGTACTGTTGGTGATTTGAAGCCGGTTTGGTGATTTTGACATATCGTTTATGGAGAGATATGACAGTCACCAGGAATAACGATTGTCCACATGAGGCAGTAAAAGGGAAATATTATGACCATTGAAAATTTTAACTTTTTAACTTAGTCTGCTAATTCAATATGCTGACTAAACACAAGCAGCATAGAAATAAATCGGCGAACACCTTTTTGATTGATTTGAAAAATTTCAAATTTATCATTATTATTATTTAATTTGGCATTTTTCTGGAAACTTCCAAATCAGATGTTGTAAAGCTTGTTATAAACAATATTAACAAGGTTTTAGGTACAAACCGAGTCTATTTTTAAATTGATTGACGCTTGCACAGATCACTTCAAATGTGTGTTATTCTACATGTCTACCACTCTATTTGGCAGAACGTTCTTAGGACATTGTTTTTCCTTTTTGTTTTTCCCATTTGAGATCATTACTAATTTGCCCGTGGGATCTGTCATTCTACCCGATCAGTTTAATTGAAAAATGGATCGAAGGCCAGCGTTTACCTCGATGTAACCCAAATCGAACAGGTCTCACAATTCAAGTATTTAGGATCGTTGGTTACGGAAAAGAAAGTGGCAACAACGGCCGATGTTCATAGCCGGATCGGTCAGGCAACAGCAACATTCGCCTCGCTCAAGTGGTGCATATGGAAGCAAACGAATATTACCGTCAAAACCAAAATACGACTATACCGAACGTTGGTGTTTCCCATTCTTCTTTATGGATAGGAAACGTGGACGTTACTACAATCGGACCTCAACAAATTCGAAGTCTTCCAAATGCGATGCTTGAGGCAGATTCTTGGTGTCTCACTCCGCGACCGAATTCGAAACGAGACCATTAGAGAAAGATGCGCTCAACTAACAACGATCGAAGAAGAAATATAAAAACTTTCGGCTATGTTTGCCGTATGAACGATAATTGCTTGCTATGTAAACTTCTTTGGCGAGACCGTCCGACAGAATGGAGAATTCAGCGCTCGGCACGAAAACCTGGCTAAATAACATCAAAGATGACCTTAAGAACAAACGATTATCGGCTATCGATGCTCGAGACGTGGCCAAAAATCGTCAAGAATGGAAGTGACTCTTAAATGGAGTACGAGATCCAGCAGCATCGACAGCAGCGTATTGGCTGCGAGGGCGACCTCCTTCCCAATCGCCGCCAACGAATAAATAATAATAATAAATAAACGTAGAAAATGGCAATTGCAATATCGCCGAAACATCAGGTACTACATAGTTCAAGCTGTAAATCCGTTTTTATCTCATTTATAATCTGCCCTTGGCAGCTACATTTTTTTATTTGCAGTAGTGCTTGGATTTTTATATTCAAAATGTTTTGTGTTGTCAAATGTTGTTTTGTGTTGTCAAAATGTATGTTGTCTGTCTGTCTGTGTGTTGTCTGAATAAACTTCCACTTAATTTCTACCAGCATTGGAGCTGGTCTTCAGTTGATATAAATCCTCTTAATCCTCTCAAGAACTTTCTGCAAAGAGTGGTTGACCTGTGGAACAAACTACGGAATAACTGCATTATAGGAACCTCTCTCCAAAAAAAAAAAAAAATATAGACTAATAGATTGTTTCATTTTAATGCTAAATCTGAAAGAAAATTGTGTCGGTCGCTATAAATAAGCGAGGTATAGGCATTCAAAGTTTAAATTTTATATGTAAACAAATAGGTCAAAATAGGCCAAAATAAAATTCATTACGCTATATTCTGCTGATTCCGACGCATTACGCTGATTCCGAATCTTCCATAATCTTCGTAATCGATCTCAATAAATAAGCGAGATATAGGCGTTCAAATTTTTCATCCCAATGTCAAGAAAGTTGCGGCCATTTTGTTTGTACATACTGTGTTGGACACATTCGAGTATATCGTAATATCGATAACAATTAGCGATATTACAGAAATTATACAATTTGCAGAGTTTTTAGATTAATCGAAATATTTTGAAAAAAAACCATTGAAAAAATAAATATTTTTGCGAAACTTAAAAAAAGGGCACTATTATCACTTTTTTTTTAATGACTGCATATTGATGACAAGATATCCTGAAATGTCGTTTGTTTCAGGTTACCTTTAGTCATCAATACACCAAGTCATTTCGTAAAAACTTCGAAAATCAATTGTTTTAGATGATCGCTAACACATGGTACTAACACATGGTGTTAATTAAATATTGAAGAAATTTAGTTTGTTTCAGGTTACCTTTTGTCATCATAACCAAAGTCATTTTATAAAAACCTCGAATAAAATCCGAATTTTCGCTAACATTGGCATGTTAACATCAATAGCGCCGCAGGTGTTAGTTTGATATTGAACAAATTTACTTTTTTTCAGGTTACCTTTTGTCATCCCCAAAGTCATTTTGTAAAAACCTCGAAAAAAACGAAATATCGTTAACACATTGTCATGTTTACATCAACAGCGCCGCATGCAAAACTTTCGCACGAAATTCGAAAAAAAAAAAATCTTGCGGTGATATTAAAATAGATATTTTAATATTCCTAAATATTCCTAAATAGGAATTTTCTATTGTTTCAGGATACCTTTTGTTATCAAAACGCAAAGTCATTAAAAAAAACCTCAAAAATAGTCTAATTTTTTTAAATATCGCACTTAGTCTTGTTTTTTTACGACTATGCCATCATTGTAATATCCGAATGGTTATCGATATTAGAGAACTCGCGATATATCGACTATTTTCAGACACTACTTCTGAAACAATATGGCCGTTGTGTTGGAAATTCGAAAAAAAAAAAATCTTGCGGTGATATTAAAATAGATATTTTAATATTCCTAAATATTCCTAAATAGGAATTTTCTATTGTTTCAGGATACCTTTTGTTATCAAAACGCAAAGTCATTGAAAAAAACCTCAAAAATAGTCAGATTTTTTTAAATATCGCACTTAGTCTTGTTTTTTCACGACCATGCCATCATTGTAATATCCGAATGGTTATCGATATTAGAGAACTCGCGATATATCGACTATTTTCAGACACTACTTCTGAAGCAATATGGCCGTTGTGTTGACGTTTAGTATGCAAACTTTAAATGCCTATATCTCGCTTATTTATTGAGAGCGACAAAAGATTATTGCAGATTCGGAATCTGTGTGACGAATATAGTCCGGTGACGTTTAAAAATCAACAATCCAGGAGAGGTTCCTATACTGCAGTTATATTTGAAGTGATTAGTGCAAGCTTTGTCAGTCAATTTAAAAACAGACTCGATTTATACATCAGAACTTGTTAATATTGTTTTTAGCTAATTTTATACGATCTGATCTAATTAAGACCTATCAGCAAAACTGCCTGTTCAGTATAAAAATTATTATTAAATATTATTGTGGGAGCTCAGATTGTATTACTTTTTTGTTTTTCATTCCAGCTCATGAAACCGTTGTACCAGCTGTTTGTGGAGAAGAGTATTCAGCACGCAGCGGATCTGGCCATCTCGAGCACCATCCCGAACGATACTAAGTCGACGGCCGCTCCCAACGGCAAGCACAAACGCTTGTGATACAGTAGCGGGAGTGTAGAAAGCTACCGAGACCCGTCGGCCGGCCAATCGCGGCCTGCGCGGTGGCTCAATACCGCAATGTACAGTGTTATGGACGTTTTGTATTATACAGTAAGTCGTGGCGACAGCGCCTTATCGCCACCGCCCCTGACAAACAAAAACCCCCATTCGTAGGCATCGTATGATAGTCAGTACCCAAGAAATAAAGCCTGAAACTGTCTGATCATCCAAGAACTCGTTGCAGGTATTTCTACTTTGTATATAACTAGTGATAGTATGTTCACATTGATGACCGAATCATCGTCATATAACTGTCTTCTGTAACTGGTAGTTGGCGACCGAAAATCTATTAATAGGCCTATCATCAGCTTGTCTCTTAATATCATGGTAGTTGTTTCTGGTTCATTGGGTGATGTTGTTTATCCATCTGACCCTGGTCCAGACCTGGATATCTCTTAAGCCTTTGTTTGCGTACAGTTCATTCCCCAGTCCTGCGATTTCCAGAAACTCAAATATCTTTGAGGGAACGATTTCTTTGATCTTACTTGGGATCTCTAGGTATCGGCTCCTTGATAGCATTAGTAGTCGTCACTCATCCCGAAAGTGGAGGCTGAAACTTCGTCTGCTCATAACACTCTCAGATAGTCCCACCTGATTTAGATGCTTATTCGACTTGCAGTGGCCTCAGATGAGTCTGAGTAAGCAGAGCTGGTTCCTGCATTGTTTTAGTAGCTTGGAAGTTTTCTTATGTGAGTGCTTTTTTATTAAGTCTTTTGGCAACTCTTTGTCCTGGTATGTACAGGCAAACCTGCCCCCCCAGGGAGTTATAACGACATTGAGACATTATGTATCCCATGGAGTGAGCGTAAACACTTTGCAGACAATACAATCCACAATCAAGCTACGCTAATGGCTTCTAAGAATCAATTGCCTTACAGCGAAGCACTGGGCGAATTTCACTCCCTTACTATGATATTTGGATGGATTTCTCCATCCTCCAGTGTGGTCACAGGTTCAAGGTTGCTTGTGCGACCTTTACCTGACGTAAGTGGTAATTCAGTTATTGAATTTATTGCGGATCCGTGGTGTCCTTTGCCCGTCAATCTGATTGTTTCTAAGGATAGGTGATACCGCCAGTCTCCAGGCTCCCCTCAGTTTTTTCGCCGGATTGTGCAACCTAGGTTGACAGCCCGGTGCTTAAACACCCATTTCTGCCTGAGGCGTTCCCCTGGATCCGCACGTTTGATCCCAACTGTCCCGACTGTAGGCTCTGCAGCCTGACGTCGGGCTGCAGTGGCTGCTCACTGGCAGACTTCACAGCGTCCCTTCCATTTTAAGTCCCTCTTCGAGGAGGCTACCATATGGGAGCTGAACCATGAAATGGGCCAACCTTCAAAACAGAAGCAGGCCATCAGGCCCAAGATGCACGGTCCCATTAGGTCCCGCGATGTGATACGTAACAGAATGGTTCTGGACCCATGATTGGTTGCGGGGTTCCTTTTTTTTAGCCAGGTCTGCTTTTTTCATCTCATCAATCCCTTTGTGGGCAGGAACCCAGCTTAAAGTCACTTTGTTTTGTAGACAGAGGTCTTATAGTTCTTTTGTATGCATACAAAAACAGCTTTTGATTTGATTTCAGATGATATATGTTCATACTTTTAGATATGTTGCATGTTCATTTGGCAACTCTGCCTGGAATATGGAAGCTGCTCTAAATGCTGTTTTACACCTGCTTTTCCCTATCTGGTAATTCTACAGAGTATAGCTGATTGAATTTATTTGCACCAGCCATGATATCATCGGAGTTTATTTCCATGCTTTCAGGTAACATCCTGCTGCCTTGAATGTCACATGTGTCATATAAAGTGTAATAAAATACCTGCAATGACTTAAGTAATCAATTTCAAAACAGTGGTTTGACAGATATATTCTTGCAAACATTCTTGCGAGGTTCTGACTATCTCGTTGATACAGCGTTTTTTTAATTGAGTTTTTTAGATCCCTGAGTGTATCATCTTCATTGAAATGTAAGCAAAGAAATTGCATTTTGCATTTAAGTCACATAATAGCAAATAAAGATTTTATTGTTGATTCTACGCCGTCCTCGTCCCGATTTAAAAAATGCGGTGTACGAAAAGTAATGCAACTCTTTACAAAATATAGAAATTTGCAGCCGACGAGGTATAGTGGGTGATGAGCGGATAATGCCTTGCTGCTATTGACAATGTTGATCCGTGATTCGATTAACAGGAAAACTGGAAATCTTTATTGTACACCACGTTTTTACATAGTTCGTTTCAAACTGAGATGATTTAAGAGAACTTATTCCAAATTTGCTCAAATTTCTCCTCATCATTCATTCTTGAATGGAATCACTGATCAAACCACAGATCTCTGAATTAATTTAAAACAAAAATATGAAATTACAACAGAACAGGTCTATAAATGTCTCGGCGCGGATGTTTTTTGTTTACATATTACAACACGGCTATAGTTATGTATCATATTAGATTCTGGAGGTCGATTCGGTATCGAAGCAGTATCACTTCCCTGAAAGCCTCGGAAAGCACAGCCCTCTGTCCAGTTATAACTCTTTAATCCCTGGCTTATTGTAGAATTAACTGTTCCATGGGAATCAAAAATCCCAAAAGACCATGAGTACAAATTAAATAAATACTATGATCTCGCAAATGCCATCACCTGGAAGAGCTTCACTATTTACCTTCATGTGGTGGAAGTTAACGCTCGTGGCCTGCCAGTCAAATCACTTTTTCACCTTTTTAAAGACCTTGGTTTCTTCAGGGAAATAGATCAACTCCTAGAAAAATTATCTCAATCTGTAATTTCTGCATCTCACATTCTATGGGTTTGAAAAGGTAGTGAATGTGTGGTAAGGTCGCAAGACATCTTACATGTGGCAAGACAGCTGTCTAACCCTATCACAGCAGGTCGCTTGTCCGGAGTTTACCGCTCTATGACTATGACTCACCCACCAGAAGTGTAATAATAGTATTATGCCAGGCCCGACTCTGGTCGGTCAATTCTATGGCAGCTCCGTTTTTATTTATATATACAACCTTTATATAATTCAGAGACCAGTGGTTTGATCAGCGATTGAACATAAAAATGAGTGGTGGCCGAAAATTTGTGAATATTTGATATAAGCACTCTATCGGGCAAAATATTGAATTTCCTTAGTCCGTCTAAACGCCATTGGCTTGCACGCATTGCTCAAAACGTTGTGTTTCTTATTATCTCGACGGCAACATTCGGTATTTAATCATAACAATCGAAATTACATTTAAAAACTCCAAATTTGCCAAATTATATGATAGTGCAACATGTGATACATAGCTTTTCCGTATACTTAATCTTGTCCCTTATTATGTATATAGTGTGATATCTTTGAACTGGTATCAAATAATACTTCGTTATCAGTCAATGGAGCATTTTCTGCATAAATGCCGGCTTTCAGTGGTCGCACTACATCTTTAGACATGGTTTATTTTTTGTTCAAAACGACCACAATTTTTTTAAATGTAAGTGACTTTAGTTTGTGTAAATGTGTATATGTCTAGTTGTGTGATTAGAACGTAGATTCTACATCTTGAATGTTAAATTGGATGGTGTTGTGGTGTACATGTGACAACAATCTAAATTGCGTTGAATTGGATGATTACAATATTAAACTGTGAGCACGTAGTAGTGATGGACATGATTTAATTTTGATATATTGACAGTCCTCTTCTTAGTAAAATGGCCATTTTTGCGCATTGGTAAGTTTTTGTACAACGAGGAATGTACAGGAGTGTAGATCCTAATATTAAACCAATTTTGACAAAAGTATTTCATTGCAGATATTAACATGTAGAAACGATAAAAAATCACATTTTTCTTCTGTCCGAATTGATTCCCTAGGAGTGTGGTTGACTAAAGTTCAAATCTAATCATCGTCCATCTCTATTAAGTGTGGATACGTTTTGGCTGTCTTACGAGGGATATATAAGTTCGCAGAATGAAGGGATTTAGGAGTAATAAATTAATTGTTGTCTTTAAGATGAAGAATATCCTCGATAGCCTAAAAGGTTTTGGCCACAAAACGCCACCGTAAACTTTATATTATTAATAATAAAGAGCCAAGCAGCAAAGCTGATCCTATTGAGTATGGTATTTTCAGTCAGTCATTTCCTCACTTGATGAAATCTGTGATTTCCAATCTGTTTAATGATGCATCTTCTATTTCATAACCCTTGCAAACAGGGTTCTTGACTCTCCCTAGTGTGTGCATGTGTTTTGTCGACATTACCCTGTTAGCAGGCCCACCATTTTCCTCAAGCTATACCTGGAAAATCTCAGGCATTAACTGGTTAATCTTAGTGTGGGATCCTTAGCGACCATTTTTGCCTGCCCAAGTCTTGTTCCTCTCCTCGGTTCTGATCTTTGAGGCGGTCCTCGAGTATTCCTCTGCCAGTGGCAAAGAGGGTTCCGGTCCGATTGCGGGATCTATCGATACCTGCCTTGCGAGTGTATTCTGCTTCTTTAATTACCTCTCACTCCACTTTGTCCTTTCACCCATGTTTGGCCACGCGCACCGGTCAACACCTATCCGGCGGCCTCTACGCAGAAGTGCAAGCCCAGGTAGGACTGGCCTGCAGGCCAGTCTCCTCTAGGAGTCAACCTTCGGGCGCTCCTGGACGGTATGCGCACCGACTGCATCCGACTGACAGCCGGGGAGAAACAATATTGTTTCCTATAGAGCAGGGGTAGTTGTTAACCTTACGGCAACTGCTCTTAAAACGACCATTCGGCTACCCGATTCCGGGTGAAGAGCTGGGCAAATGATGCCGTGGTCCGCGATAGAATCGGTAGACACCGTATCACCGCTACGTAAGGTAGAGGACCGCACGAGCGACCTCGATCCTGTAGCCAGTCGGGCGGAAGGAGGTATCCTGATAGTTGATTCCAGACGGAGCAATCCTTCCAAACTGGTAGTCAAGGGGCGAGGCTGCCTGATTTCCCGGTGCCTTGCCGTAAGGCGTTAATTACTGACAGGAGTGTTGGCCTATCTAGACAGCAGACTTGTATTGTCTCGTAAGTCTTCCAAGTGCATCCCAAGGCTGAAAGAACGATCTTATATTGTTATATTAGCCTTGGATGACCGGTTCGCCCGTTGTAATCGACACCGCCCCACTGTCCTTTCACCCATGAGAGATATATTCTGTTTTCAATTAGTTCTGAGGTCCGGGTCTCTGAGTCCATACCACTTTTAAAATATTCTCTTGGTAGGATAACTCTCTTGACGTACTGCTAACATCTTTCACTATGTTTTATGGGGTTTTCCTTATTTTTTAAGAAATGGTTTGACTGCTCTCAGATCATCTTTTCCATGTTGCTCTGTCTACTTCGTAATTGGTTGTGATTAATCAACGACAAATTAGCAAATTTGAACGAAACTCTTGTTTATATAGGTATATTTAAGGAGTTGTGCATATTAATATTGAATCAGTGACATCGAAAGTCAACTCTTTTCCTTCGTTTCGAAGAACTTATATACCCCTCCTCCCCTTATGTAATCAATGCTGACTAACATAGTGCATTTATCCTAACATTTATGTAAGACTGTCACATAGGCGGGTACAATTTCAAATCCCCATCGATAATAAAACTTAAAGCAATGACACAAACTGGGAAATATGTATATTAACTAGGTCTGTAATTTAAACGTTGTAGTCCTTTTTAATAATACCCTATAGGTGATGAAAAAAAAATACTTTTCTTTTTACACATTAATAATCTATTTTTCAATTGTATTCATTCAGGGGATTGTTTTTATTAATATTAATTATATTGTTAGGATGTTAGTTCCCTCCCCTGTTAAGTTGCGATTGCAAAATCTTGAGATTTTTGTTTTTACCTCAATGCACGATCGCAACTCGTAATTCTCTCTAATAATAATTAAGCAATTAATAAAATCATATCATATATAAGACATTTGTGATAAGTTATTTCAATTTTTAAATCTATGTTACTGCTTGTTGTTGATTTTATTATCGTTTGTCGACTAGTTGGCTCTTTCAACAGTATTAAAAAGACAATCGAAACATGAAAATACAAGAATTAGTATACGATTTCGTGGATCCGGCACTACTTAACCTATAACTGCATAGTTGAAATCATATGTTTTTTCTAACAAATCCAGATAATGTATTTGTTATTTCCAGATAATAACTATACATCACCAACTTTATATGCTCATTCTTAACCCTACAGTAATTGCATTTATAAAAGTCACACAAGAATCTGACATCAAGAACTACTTTTGTATGATATAAATGAGATAAAAACGAATTTAACGCCAGAAGTTTGCAGTACTTAATGTTGCGACCGCTGTTGTTCAAAATAGACTGAGGTGCTGTCAATTCACATCTGTTGTTTTTCGACTATGCGGCAATCTACTGCTGTTTCTAAAGCTGCTGCAATTTAAAAAACTGGCACCATTAATTCTGTGTTTTTATACAGACGGATGGTTACTCTGAACTCGATTATGTTAGAAAAAAAAACGACAATTAGCATATACTTCAAAACGATAAACTTACAACATAAAAATAACGAAATAATCCACGAAACAAATAATTCACAAATAACGAAACATTTAAACTCACCTCAGTTTCGTACCGGCGGTTTTTCTTTATCCACTTCAGCTTCTAAAATCTATGTAATGTCGTTTAATTTTAGTTGAAGATTAAAATATTTCTTAGGTCATAAGGATATAAGAATGTGTCCACCTTTCTGGGGGAAGGGGGATCCTTGTGATATTCTTAGTGATATTCTAGCAGTAAGAATACAATAATATTACAAATTGAATTTTGGTAATAAGATAACCTAAAAAATATTATTTAAAGTGTCTCTTTGAATATTCATCAGGGCAATTAATCGTTAACAAAAAATCATAGAATAGAATAGAAACATTTTATTGTGCTATAAAAACATTACTTCATGAATATTACACTGGTTTTATAAAAAAATACAATTTATAATCATCAACTTTCTCTAGATTTTAGGAGCGTGACGGAGGATAAAGAATATTTATTTGTTTTTTTTTTAACGTAGTAATTCTGTTTATGTTAAAGTTTTTTTGTAAGCGATTAAAAATTCCTTTAATATAGGGTATGCTCATGATGCAATGCTTCAAGCATTGATTATATAGGTTATTTAAATGCTCAATGCTGTATTACTTTTTGGCAGCTAGGATTTACTATGTAATGCGACAAGTAGATGCCACTCATAGTTCTAAACATTTATTAATCTTCTCCTATTCGGTATCCTATCTCAAAATAAAATAATAATATAAAAGCAAATACATTTTTAAATCGTAGCTCTTATTAATTTAATATTATTTACATAAAGATGTTAATTTTAATTTGCTATATAGATTTCAGTACATAATAATTAGGCAGTTTAAAATGTCCAAATAGACTAATAGATTGCATTCTAATCACTCCATATTATTTCTGTGCTGTAATCAACCTATGTAAAAATGTGATAGCAATAATAATTTAATATTATTAATGTTATCATTGGTTAAATAATGGGTTTTTACAATCATTCGTTAAAAAAAATATATTTTTCAATGTTATCATAGATGGCCAAATAAATTGCTATTAGTTTTGCCGGACAATACTACCAGCAGCCACCTGCATGTCACCGGCCATTACCAAAATGCACTATGGCATTGAGCAATCCAATACCCTGTATAATCAATGCTACAGTGAAGAATTAACGGCAAGAGTTTCAGTTAAACGCCCACAGAATTTTTCAAATCAGTTAATTGCTATAGTCACATTTGACTTAGGTGTTTTGAATTTGTATGGAAATTTTATACCGAACTGACCACATAAAGTCATTGATGCTTATTATTATTAGGGAAATAGACATTTCCTTTTGATCATGAAAATAGTCGCATGCAGTTGAATCTGATGAGTGCATGGGCCACGGAATGTCACCTCTTCAGAAGATCATGCACCCATTTTCTTTTAAGATCTGCATTTATGCTCTAACAAGTAGGCCTTGGGCTTTTCTTTCTGAAGCCGGACATTTTCCATAAAAAGTCCTTCGAAGAGAGACTTCATATATCTGGTCACCATAGAAGCCATTCCCACTTGCTTTACAATGCCCTATTGATACTTAGGAAAGATATTTTACCAAACTGGTATTTCAGTTCTAAATAGAATGTGATATCATCTGCAAATTCGAAGTAAAACAAATATCCAGACATGTCGGATTAATAAGATTATAAAATATTACTGTAGCGGTTTCAGGGTTTCTTAATGTTTTTTTTTTGAAGATTTGTTATTTGTAATGCGTGTATTTTAAATAATTTTCATTCAAATTTTTGAAGTTTATGGCTGATGAGTCGCTTCATTTTCAGATTTATATAAACTCCAGCATCAACATTTCTTGAACTTTTTAATTAACAGCCGTATAGGTAAAAATAAATCTGCGCCTTTGTTTCCTTAAGAAAAAACATGCGATTATTTTCTATTTTGCTATCACTTGCCATAATTCTACATACTTTTGGGCCTGCTTTAGAGCTTGCTGGTGCGACTGCCGATTACCTTTTATCACCACCTCTTTCTAGAGTTCAGCCCTTTTATACAGCGGCCAACTTGGTACAGTCACAAGCTTATTCTTGCTAAAACTAGAAAGTTTGGATTGTTATGTTACAAGAAATGTTGCATTAGTAATCAATCGAATGCAAGAGCACCAATTTCTACAAAAAGCAGCGTTTATAAAACTCCCTATTCTGAAAGCGCCGAGCATCTTCACAACAACAAATTGCCATGCAAGCGATCAAGCAGCAAACTCAGAAACGGGCCCTAAAATCGATCAAATTCTACATGTTTGTAATGCTACCACTAATCAAATACTACCATTTCTTGCCATTTTTATGTTCTTCAAATTTGGGTTATGCTGGAACTTATGCTGGAACACCGTTCCTTTGGTTAATATATCAAATAAATGTGTACATCTTTAGTTCAACGAAGCCTGAATTTTTGCCTATTAACATTTATTCTCGAATTTCGGACACGATTCAGTGAGGTAGTTTGAGCAGTTTCCCGCCTTATCCAAGTTTTTCACTGTGGTTGCTTGGTGCTTCTATAGTCCTTGCTCCACCTCTTGTTTAAATACTCTAAAAAATATATTTTATTGTCCGAATACAAGATTAAGGGTACAATAATTTTCTTTCTATTGCAATATCTTTTAGAAATTGATTATATTCCTATCCGAGTCTTCCCTTAATAATTACATTCATATTTATAGCAATTTAGTATTAGTATAAATATGTAGAGGTCTATTCTGAATGATATTCAATTTGAGTAAAACTTTCTATTGAAGAAAATAAATACTTAATTTTTCTACGCCGCTTCTTTCTACCTTAACACATTTGAAGATACGATGAAGAAATTAATTAAACAGCCATTTTCAGAATATCGCTCTCAAAATATTGGGTCGTTACCTGTGTATTTGCCGTTTTTTCACGCTGACCACTTTAAACTTGGATAACTTGGGTTTGAGTAGAAATTTTACTTTAAAGCCATATTATTCCTTTTTTTAAATCAGCTGTATTTGCCTTCAGTTGTTTGTTTTTTGCTCGGATATTTTCATGCGTGCAACCGTGGAAAATTTGTCATTTTGAATTATTTTCAAATATGAGATCCTGTGCCGGTGTTTTCTATTACAGCATCTTGCGGTCTTGCTATAAAGTTATTGTAAATGTGTACTGTTAATAACTGCAAACGTTGATGGAGAAGCTCGTGATTAAATAACTGAGCTTAGTCATCGCTACTGCTTGTGCACGACAACGCATAACCACAGACTTTGCAGCAAACATTCGCAAAGTTGCGGGAGTTGCGGCTGGAGACACTTGGTCACCCACCGTACTTTCCAGACCTTGCTCCAAGAGAGTTCCAATTTTTTCAGAATTTAGAAAACTTTATACACAGGACAAAAATCAATTTTGAAAAGCCGGTAAAAAATGCGTTTAAGACATTCATTGTTTTCTATCCACGAGAGCTTTACAGCAGAGGAATCAAGCAACTCCCATTAAAATGACAAATCTGCATAAATAATAAGGGTCAATATTTCTATTAATTAAATATGTATCTTTCGTAGGAAAAGAACCTTCATAAAATGGCAACTTCATAGGTAAGAACCTAATATATAGTCTGTTTAAAAAATATTGAACCTTTGGTCGGTAAATATACATTTGGTAATGCACACACTACTACCAGTTTTGCCATTATCGGAAACACTTCTGAAATGATGTTTAACTGTGCCATCGCATTTCGCTGGTCTCTTAATTTCCATCGGGGGCCCTTTCAGCGACATTTTCAACTAAGGAATTAACCCTAATTGGCCACAAATCACATGGAGTAGGGAGCTTGATGCAAGCTCCTGCATAACCTAAGTCCACACTTGTATAATGATATCATCGTTGCAGCTCATTGAGGGCCAAACGGGACGCAGTTTGCTGTACACTGATATGTGGCGGTTTTACCATGTCTTTATTTGTGTGATTCTCATGGCATCGTCGTTAAAAGGCTTTTGGATCTTTGGAAGGTTTTTCACCGTCAGCATTTGATAGATACAATACGTTCCATCCTCGACAGTCTGACGGATGCTACGCTCACTCATACTTGATTTGCTAGCGACTGACGAGAAAAATTCTCACATTTTCACGAATTCCCCTAAAACTTTTACACGGCAAAAATAAGGTTTGCTACTTTTTAAACCGACTATGTACATAATCACTAGAGCCCCTAACAATATTTCCGTTTTTAGTTAGTTAATAGTTTATAACATAGTCCAATTTTTCCAACATTTCCTAAATGTTAATGGTTAGATAGTACATAATTATTTAAATAATTTATAGTAATAATGTTGAATATTTTAAATGTTTTGTATGAGGGGATACATCACACCATGCCATCAGTGCCTGAATTTAGAAATATACTTATATGCGTGTAACAGTGTAAATGTAAATGAAAAAAAATATGCACACTCTTTTAATCGTAAGGGGAAAAAAAAAACATTTTCGCATTCTGAATTTTGTATAAATTGGATTGTTTTATTTCCTTGTAAGTTGTCTCTCGAGAAATCTTTCATCTTGTAGTGTGCCATATATAAAAATTGCAAAATTGTATTTTGAAATTTCACATTTGATTACGTAAAACGCCGGATGATCCAAATCTGTGCTCAAAAAATTTTTCCTAACAAAAACTAAAAATGTTGGGAGTGGTTTCGAATTATAAAATGTTTTATTATGGTTAAAGTTCAATTGTAAATGTTTATGGTTTTGGTGTAAAGTTATCAATAAAAAACTATTTTCTTAACAATTTGTTTTAATTATATCGAGGATGAAGATCATGTTCTTAGAGCTTGGAAAGCAGGGGAGCCAATGACCTGCGTTTTTAGGCTCTATATATGCACATTGCAGCGAACAGACTGCTAATAAACCCTCGGAATCTAAGAATGATAGCTTATCCATAAAAACAATGAAATATACACAAAGAAGGTGGTAAACAAGTGTGTGCTGATTTTTCAAACAAAATCATCAGCAATGAGGCTCATTTTCATCTTGATGGCTTCGATAATCTTCAAAATCATCGCATTTGGCGTTCAGAAAATCCACGAGTGATTGTTGACAGACAAATACATCCACAATGTGTCACAGTTTGTAGCGGATTTTAGGCTGAAGATATCAAACCATTCTTCTTCGAAAAGGCGGCCGGTTAGACAATCACACTTAAGCGCTATTGCGACGTTATAATCCATTTTTGTGTGCCTAAATTGCAAAATATGGATGTGGATAAAATGTGTTTTTAACAAGACGGTGCGACAAGGGATATAGTCCGATAAACGATTCAATTACTGCTTGAGTCATTTCCTGGTCATGTAATTTCCCATTTTTGTGACCGCAATTGGCCGCCCAGATCATGCGATTTAAGGCGACGATGTAGGTAAATTTCGAAAATTACATTTTTTGGCAATTTTTGAACAGTCATACTGAAATAACTGATGATGTTAGCCAACAAAACAAAAATATCGTAACTCACGGTACCTTTCTTAAGTAGATAGCTATTTCAGATTTTTTTTAAAGTATTGGAAAATTGAGGAAAATAATTAAATCTGGGAGCTATACAGGAAATTTTCATTTTAGAGCATTTTTTGAAACGTGCCTCACACTAAACTGCACGATCAAGAAACTCAAAAAAAATACTACGGCATTTTAACAATAGTTGTGAAGACGAATGCTTTCGCATAAATTTAAAAAAATAAGTTTTTCTTGTTAAAAAAAAATATATAAAAAGTATAACTTTCATCCATATTCACTGTTAAATATTACTTATTACTGTGTGTTTTTTTTCAAGTTTGTTTTTTTTTACATAAACTATGTACAATAAACTTGTAGTACTGACGATTATTTTTTTCAAATAAAATATCAGTATATTTTAAAAATAATATTTTGCAGAGCCCGTTTATATTATTTTTGTCATACAATGAGATGAGCGCGCTCTTCTCGCGACGACGCGCTGGCATTCAAAATGCCGCGAGCGACATTGGGTCAATATGGTTCTTATGTGGGGATCAATTACTGATTCAAATGGCATAACAGCCAACCTTTAATAGTGAAATGTTATTGGCTCTTAGAAACGTGGTTCATTTCGGCTTCGAAGGCCGACATATGCGGTTGCGTTCGCGACGCTCTGTTTCATGACTTATTATTACCAAATTGACATTTCGATGGATCAGAGAGTGAAAGTAAAAAAATATCGGTTTTAGATGGCTATTTCACCGTGTAAATGAAAGAGGTTTAAAAACATGATAAAGCATATGTTGAAAAATAGAAACAATAATAACTAAAATAATATTTATTATTTTTTTTTTTTTTTTTTTTAATTTACAATATTACTTTTTTTTAATAAAAAGTGTTCATTTATTTGATAACAATGTTTCTTTATGTATAAAAACAAAAAAAATATATACATATCGGTAGGTTTTGAACCTACGACCGGTGTGATCTTATGCGAGTTTAAAACAAGTGCGCCACTTCAGCTTGCTTCCTGCGAGTCAAAATGTGTGTATATAAGGGGACAGTAAATAATGCCAATACATTTGCGTTAGAGCCATACGACAGAGCTATACACCATGTATAAATATAATATACAATTAGGCTACGATTCTGACCGTTCTAACATAGAAAACCGTCAGATAGGCAGAATTGTAATTTAAAAAACAAAACGTAGGTATCTACTTTTTAAAAGCTTTTATTCAACTTGTAATGTCTGTGAAAAAAAATCTAAAAATGCGAAGAAATATTACATCAGCAGTAGCTTACAATAAATGTCAAAACTTTTCAATTGATGAGAAAATTGATTGCCTGTATAATGACATTTTGAACGCCCCGATAGATGCATTTGAAAACCATGATAAATGTAGAAGTTTTTAAAATTGTTTGTCGGAAAATGAAACACTGGATGCAATGAGTTGTTTGATGGGTGACATTATTTGGGAAAGAATACGTTACATAACAACGTAGGTAGCAATACATGCAAGAAGCCTAATTCATGATGTAGATAGTAATGTTCTCGAAAGGTTTAACGGCATCATTGCAAAATTTATTGGTGGTAAGAGGACAAATTACATCCAAAAGCAGTCTTACCAAGCGCGATGTAATGCGGCAGTTATATCATTTAATACAAAACAGCCACTGTCAAGATTACATAAAAAATATATAGGCAAAAGTCCCTATGGCAGGATATCAAAAGTGGAATAAAGAAGACAGAGGCATTTAAGTAAATCCATTCTTTATAAAAGAAATAAAAGCAGAAAGTTTTTTTGAAAAAACAACAATAATTCGCATTATGGAGAACATTGCAACCAACCCGATGTTCCATCAGAAATATTCGAAAAAAGCAAAGCTCTGTTATTTTAAGAATTGGAAAATAGGAAAATGATCGATTGCGAATTGAAAAACTTACGGTTATTCAAGGTGAAAGCAGCGAGTGGTTGGAATTACGAAGAAAAATGGTAACTGCGTCTAACTTTGGCAAAATTGTCAATAGTTAACAACACACAAAATGCGCCAATTTAGTTAAATCCATGACTGAAAATGGGATTTGAGCAACGTAGCATCAATTTGCCATGGAAAAGAAAATGAAACGACTGCACTAGAATGAAAAATATGTCTAGAAAAAGTGGAAATTCAGCAATGTGGATTATTCATTGACCCTAAATTTCCATTTTTGGGAGCTTCTCCAGATGGAATATCTGATGATTATATTTTTGAAGTCAAATTTCCCATTACAGCGCATAGAATCTGGTTAACGGAAGCGACAAGAAAAAGAAAAGTGACATTTTGGAAACAGAAAGATGGAAAACTTGAAATCAGCATCAAACATCACTGGTACGTTCAAGTTCAAGGACAGGTCCATATATAATTTATTTTTATTTATTTATTTTTTATTTCATTTCTGGAAAAATACAGCGCATACAATATACATACGTGTGCATAAATGTAAAAAAAAAAGAAAAACATTACGCCTATAATCGTTTATTACACATTTGGATTTCAGCATATTACACTTAAAAAATAATTATAAAATAAACAAAGTTCATATTAAATATAAAAAATATATAGAAAACCGATGGGAGAGGTAGGGAATTGGAAGTGATTAGGAAGAAGGAGTTAGACGATGATGGTATGTGTATATGTATATAGATATAAATAAAGATATAGATAGGTCGTATAGTGGATATATAGATACAGATATTTATTGATGTTTATAGGTATTTATAGATATATAATAAATATTTATAGATATTTATAAATATTTGTGGTAGCTACTGATATGTTGTATAGAAAGTATAGGTATAACTAATTACTATAGGTATTAACAAGCTCGTTAGGTGCAATTGATTTGAATAATTCTTTAACGAACGTCGGTTGGTTGAGGTTGAAAATGTCGATGGTGGAGAAACAAGAGTCGTACGTGCATATCAGCCCATAAGCGATGGAATGTTTCTCGTAGTTGGTATTGGCACGAGAGACCTCAAACGTGCGTGAATTGCGAATTAATCGCTGAGGAACGAAAAAACGTAAGTTTTCAACAAGGTATGAACTATCTGTGGTATTGTGGATAACTTTAAAGAAAGTGTGCTGGAAAGAAACTGTAACTGGAACGATAGATATAACTGGAAAGGAAGTGTGCCTATTTACATTTTGGTCTGGTAAAAACGATCTCCTCAAAACCGAATATATACAGACGGATGATTTGATTTGGACAAATGTCATGGAAAAAACTTGTTTGTTTTTATATGGACTGTGTATTACCTGAAATTATCGATCCAGGAGTATGAAGGAATATGGATTTAAGGGAGCCTGAATACACTTTGAAAGAAGCAAATAAAAGAAACGACACGATAAAACGAAAGAAATCGGTTCCTCTCCCTTGTCCAACGCTTAAGCGGTAGTTAGTTTTCAGTGATTCCATCACAAAGTGAGCAAAGAACTCACAGAGAATGTACTTGCCAATAACACTCCAAAGCAAAGCACAAGCAATATAGAGCCACCGAAAAGTACACGATATTCCAAATCTGTGCTGAGTACAGATCTAATTAATAATGATGAACAGGCTTTTGAAAATGTATTACCATTTGATGAATTTTAATTACAAAAGTCGGCGCACCACTACAAAGCGACACTGTCAAGGGTACAAAAAGGAAGTCTCAAATGTACTGCGCAATTTTAAATGTATTTATTCGTCTCTTTACATTTAATATGTATGTATCTACTCAGAAATAACAGACTACTTTGCCAACCAGAAATGTCTTCATGATTTTTTGTCTTAATGATTTTATATTTTCATTAATAATTATTTATTTTTAATGATGTGTATTTCTTTAAAGTTTACAATGATGTGCTTACAGTATCTAAAAATAAATTATATTACTTTTTAATTAAATAATTATTTAATGATAATGTACAAGGCGATGGGTGTCGTTATGTCCTCCTCAAAGAACTATTATACCGCGAATAAATAGTTCGATACACAATGTTGTTTTTTAATTCGATGCTAAATGTTTTTTCTGCCAAAAAATACTATCAAAAACTGTCACTACAACTATAAAAAAAATACTAAAGCTGTATCTCACGGAACATGAATTGCGATTTATGTCATTTAAAAGCCCTTGGAAAACTGTATCCAAAACAGTTAACGGCATTTCTCCAATTGTCATCTATCACCATTTAAAATAATTTTAAAATGTCGAAAATTAATTAGTGACAGGTGACTGTTCTTAATACAGTTTTTCAGGGGCTTTCAAATGAAATATCGCAAATGAAATTCTGTAAGATATGGCTTCTGTCAATTTTTGACAGTGATAGTTTGGTTTAACAGTTGACAGCCAAAATCTAATGGGCGCATTCCAGGGTGATACTATCCCTATGTTCCAAATTTCAACTCAATCGGTTCAACGGCTCGGCAGTTATCGTGAGAGATTACATACAGGCAAACAGACATACATTTCTCTGAAAATGGTCTTAATCATCTTGGTGGACCTCAAAATGGACATCTCTATCGTTATCTAAACATTTTTTTCCGCACGATCACAACACCTTCCCTACCAGTGGCAGCCGGGAAAGTAATATAATGTTCAAGTTTAGATGATGATAAAGCGTAGCCTTCTTCACCAGCGTAGGTACATGACACTTGCATAATCCCAAAATATAAATCCCATTGCAATAGTGTATACCTAGTGTGTTTAGTCCAGACATCGATAGCGAGTGAATATCGCTGCGAGATGAGTCAACATAATAAACACCTGCCCCGTCGCGAGGGGAGGGGGTAAGTAGGCGGGGCTTAAAAACTCAGATACGGTTTATTTTTTAAGTAGTACGTCGCCGTTTAACGACTTTCTTATTTGGGGTTTTTGAAGCCTAAGGTTTATGCCAACGAGCCCACGACCACCCACGCTTTGAGAGGAAATTGAAAGGAGGAAATTCAGCCCCATTTATGTAAAACGGTCATCGAAAAAATCGACTAAAGAGTGCATACGTGCCATCAAAGCCGTGCCGTGGAGGTCATTTACTCGATATTTTATTCCATACATAACCTCACACTGTACACTTTTAATCAATAGAAAAATTACAATTTTTGATTAAAAACCTATGTTTTCTATTAAAATTTCTCTTTGCCTGGTTTTTGGGACACCTTAATAAACTCTTTCTTTCCGAGGTGGAGCGAGATATATTTACATTGACAGCAGCATTGAAAAAAAAAACGTTCGTTGGCTTCTTGACAGGTAAGAAGGGAATGTGAAAGCCTCCTAAACGTACTAAATTCAATTATATTATTGCTTGTTACCCTTCAAGCCCCGCGACTTCGATATCGAAGTCAACTGAACGCGTCCAGGAAAAGTGATTTGATTGGGTACAAATATCATCGTGCATTTAAATAAAATACAACTGTTGTTTTTTTTCACTCACTTGTTTACCTACTCAGTTTTTAGGGTTGTTTTTTCAAAAAACTAATCTAACCTACCGCCAAATAGGTGTTTATGCATTATAAAAAAAAACTAAACCTACTGAAATGTATGGGTTTGGCGCTTTTTTTAAATCTCGCTTATTTATTGAGACCGAATAAAGGTTATTGCAGATTCGGAATCGGCGTGGTGAATATAGTCTGGTGACGGTAAGAAATCAACAATCTAGAAGAGGTTCCTATACTGCAATAATACCAACAATTACACACAATTCGAAACGAAACACAAGTCCCTATTAAGTAAGTGAACACAGCAGCGTCACTGATCATTAGCAGCATGTCGTATTTATTGATACAGCAGAGCGATCACTCACACGCTCACCGAACGTCAAAATTCGAATTCTAGACAGAGTGAGTGAGTGAATCGATTAGCAACCGTTCATCGATGTATCGATGTAATCGGTGATTATTTTTGTACTTTCTTTTATTATTTTGACGTTGTATAAAATCGGTTGCGAATGGCATTGCGATAGAAATATTATGTGACTATAACAATTTCATTTGATTATTATTATTGTTTTTATTTTATTTTATAAATTACTAGCTGTTGCCCGCGGCTACGCTCGCGTTAAATTTGGGCTAAGATAGATCCCTTTTTTTCCAATCAAGTGGTAAGTTTTTGCGTGTAATATATTATTATAATGTACCATACGGACTTCACTGTACCCCTGTCAATATGGACTTCATGATGATCAACTATGTAGTTAAGGCGCGAAGATGTAAAGATCGCGGTGCTTGCTCTACGCATGTTATCGAGACAAATTTTGAATTTATAATGAGGCTCTAGCGCCTTTTTGCGTTCGGAAGCGGTCGCGCGCGACTCTGAGTCTATTTTAATTTTTAGGGTTATTTACCCCTTCCCACCCCCTAAGTGGTATTTCTCTGAAAAACATGAAACATGCATTTGCTTATTTGTTTAATATCATTGAAACCACTTTTCGCCCCATTAGGGGTGGAATTTCAAAAAATTACGAAATACGTATTTGCCTGAATAGATGTTTATTAGAGTATTCCTACAAATTACATCTTATAATAATATCGTTTCTCCATATAAACTTGTAACCCCTTTTCACACCTTTAGGGGTTAAATTGTAAAAAAACGCGAAAAACGTATTTGATTATTTGTTTATTAGAGTAATCTTCCAAAGTTTCAAAATAAAAGTCTATCTAATATCGTTACTCCATACAAACTTTAAACCCCCTTTTTACAAAAAAATACGAAACCCATATTTGCTTCATCTAATATCGTTTTTTGATACAAACGTTGAAACCCCATTTTCGGGGTTGAATTTTGAAAATTTGTTTGTCCATAGACATTTTTAAACCCCGTTTCACCCCTTTAGGGGTTGAATTCTGAAAAACTGGGTACACCTATTTGCATATATATATTTGTTTATTAGAGTAATCTTACAAATTTCCGAATTAAAAAGTCCATCACTCACTCATTCATTCATTTATACATGATTGATAAAGTTTCGAAATAAAAAACACATTTAATATTCTTTATCATACAAACTTTGGAACCCTGTTTTACCCCTTTGGGGTTGAATTTTGAAAATATAGGAAACACTTGTTTGTTTACTTATTTATTAGAGTAATATTATAAAGTTTCGAATTATAAAGTCCATCTAATATCGTTTATCCGTACAAATTTTGAAACCTCGTTTCACCCCTTTAGGGGTTGAATTTTGAAAAAACATGAAACAACTATTTGCTTATTTGTTTATTAGAGTAATCTTACAAAGTTTCGAATAAAAAAGTAGTGTATATCTATATTCTATATCGTTTCTCCATACAAACTTTGAAACTTTTCAAGTTGTATCAAAGTGCACACGTTGTGCAAATTTGATTCAAATCGGTTAAGTAGTTTAGGAGTCCATGGCGGACAAACAACGTGACACGTAATTTATATATATTAAGATATCCTATTTTTCAAGTTGGATCAAAGTGCACACGGTGTGTAAATTTGATTCAAATCGGTTAAGTAGTTTAGGAGTCCATCGCGGACAAACAACGTGACACGTAATTTATATATATTAAGATAAAATATCCTATCTTTCAAGTTGGATCAAAGTGCACACGGTGTGCAAATTTGATTCAAATCGGTTAAGTAGTTTAGGAGTCCATGGCGGACAAACAACGTGACACGTAATTTATATATATTAAGATATCCTATTTTTCAAGTTGGATCAAAGTGCACACGGTGTGTAAATTTGATTCAAATCGGTTAAGTAGTTTAGGAGTCCATCGCGGACAAACAACGTGACACGTAATTTATATATATTAAGATAAGATATCCTATCTTTCAAGTTGGATCAAAGTGCACACGGTGTGCAAATTTGATTCAAATCGGTTAAGTAGTTTAGGAGTCCATGGCGGACAAACAACGTGACACGTAATTTATATATATTAAGATATCCTATTTTTCAAGTTGGATCAAAGTGCACACGGTGTGTAAATTTGATTCAAATCGGTTAAGTAGTTTAGGAGTCCATCGCGGACAAACAACGTGACACGTAATTTATATATATTAAGATAAGATATCCTATCTTTCAAGTTGGATCAAAGTGCACACGGTGTGCAAATTTGATTCAAATCGGTTAAGTAGTTTAGGAGTCCATGGCGGACAAACAACGTGACACGTAATTTATATATATTAAGATATCCTATTTTTCAAGTTGGATCAAAGTGCACACGTTGTGCAAATTTGATTCAAATCGGTTAAGTAGTTTAGGAGTCCATCGCGGACAAACAACGTGACACGTAATTTATATATATTAAGATAAGATATCCTATCTTTCAAGTTGGATCAAAGTGCACATGGTGTGCAAATTTGATTCAAATCGGTTAAGTAGTTAGGAGTCCATCGCGGACAAACAACGTGACAAGTAATTTATATATATTAAGATAAGATATCCTATCTTTCAAGTTGGATCAAAGTGCACACGGTGTGCAAATTTGATTCAAATCGGTTAAGTAGTTTAGGAGTCCATGGCGGACAAACAACGTGACACGTAATTTATATATATTAAGAAGAAGATATCCTATTTTTCAAGTTGGATCAAAGTGCCCACGGTGTGTAAATTTGATTCAAATCGGTTAAGTAGTTTAGGAGTCCATCGCGGACAAACAACGTGACACGTAATTTATATATATTAAGATAAGATATCCTATCTTTCAAGTTGGATCAAAAAGCACATGGTGTGCAAATTTGATTCAAATCGGTTAAGTATGTAGTTAGGAGTCCATCGCGGACAATCAACGTGACACGTAATTTATATATATATATATATATATATATATATATATATATATATATATATATATATATATATATATATATATATATATATATATATATATATATATATATATATATATATATATATATATATATATATATATATATATATATATATATATATATATATATATATATATATATATATATATATTAAGATAAGATATCCTATCTTTTAAGTTGGATCAAACTGCAAACGGTGTGCAATTTTGATTCAAAACGGTTAAGTAGTTTAGGAGTCCATCGCGGACAAACAACGTGACAAGTAATTTATATATATTAAGAAGATAATGAAATAGTATAACATTATTCGTCAGAATTCGATATTTATCGATACTGGTATTGTCGACATAATCTCAAACCATTGTTTCACCAGCAAATAAGACCCTTGCCATACAGAAAAATAAAAAGAATGAAGATGAAATTGACAGGCGATCTTTCATCTCCCTCTGATATATGACTTTTGTAGGAAGAAATAATTTGTCTTGGCATTGCGATTCGATTATTTCAATGACTGTCACGGATAGCGTTGAAATGTCATTGTGTGTATAAGAAGTCACTAACACAATCATATATCGTTCTAAAATTTCAAGATTTCCGTTTCTGTTTCTATATAAAATAACTGTTCAAATTGGTTGAAATTCGAAACGCGAGCACCATTATTTATCATTTTTTTATTTACAGCATTATCATAGTTATAATAACGTAACTTTCTTCAATCGCTAGTATTAATGACTAAAATTGTGATCTAAATAATAAGATAAAATCTAAATAAATGCTATAAATAATAAGTTTATTTGGTAAATTTCTTCATTATAATAATTTAAATGAAGTTAACGATATCATTATGTGTGTATTTAATAAAAAAGATATGAAATATAGTGCGTTCATTGATTCCGACAATTTTAAATTTCGAATGTGGAAAGCGTCCTTCCGGCATTTTACGATCGCCCAGTCCCACGTTAGGTCGAAGTTCCAGTCCAGAGATTCCAAGTTTTTCGAGTGTTAAAATGCATCCTCGTTATGTTGCCTATCCGAAGTTCACTGGAACGAGGTTTCCAATCATGAAAAGTGAGTAAAAGTTTCATTTTTAAAAATATCGCAAGTGTGTGAATATGTTTGGGTGCCTATAGATCCCCTCAAGCACGTAACATCCATTTGGGGAGATGTATGGCGGCCGCCTAACAATCCGTAACATCCGATTTTGGATATCGCGCTCGCCGCTGCGAAAAATGCAATTTACGATTCGAATCGTCGTACTTTAATGCTTTCTGACCGCGGGACGACATGGCCAAATAATCTTTCATTCGCCGGCCAACGACGATAACATCGACCGCCGATTTAAAAACTCAGCATTAGACGTCAAAACAGCAGTGTCGATCGGCCCCCCCGCGGCGGCGTATAGGTTCCGCGAAGTGTTTGTTTTGTGAATTGTTTTGTGGATATAAGTGCAGTGTATACCGGATAAAAGTAAGTAATTTCCCTTTTTAAGTAGTTTAGCCATTAGGATTATTCAATTTCCACAATCAATTTGCTGTTTTTCACGAATTTTCGAAGAAAACACTTTGTCAACAATGGCCAACAATGTGAAAAAATGGCCGTTTTTATTTTGTAATGTTTGTGAAATATCCCTATATATCGCGAAACATGACGTAATGTCGCTTTAATTTACTAATAAAATAGGTATTGCTTCATTTACATCCTAAGTTATCACATAATTAGGCGTATTTTGAACATTATATGTTGTTTTTCTAATATGGCTCGCGAAAATGAAACTTGTTTTGATAATTACTATGAGAGAAAAAAGTGCGATTTTCCATAGTTTTTCGATGAAATGTGACTCTTTGGAGTATAGTAATTAGTTATTAGACATATAATAAGTCTATGATAAGACAATATAATTGAAAAAGGAATTATTGCAGTATAGGTACCTTTCTCAGAAATCGAAAAAACAAAGAAATACTACTAGGTTAGATCATTGTAATGCTAAATGTGAAAGAAAATAGCTTCGGACGCGTAAATTTTCAAAACCAAATTTACATACAAAAAAAAAAAAAAATTTTTTTTACCTCAGTTTTTAAGGTTGTTTAAAAAAAACCTAACCTAACCTAACCTAACCTACCGCCAAATAGGTGTTTATGTATTATTTTAAAAAAAAAACTACCGAAATGTATGGGTTTGGCGCTTTTTTGAATGCCTATATCTCGCTTATTTATTGCGACCGAATAAATATTATTGCAGATTCGGAATCAGCGTGGTGAATATAGTCTGGTGACGTTAAAAAATCAACAATCTAGAAGAGGTACCTATACTGCAATAATACCTTGAAAAAATCTAACGAATTTTATATTATGGGCATTCAAAGTTTATTATTAGGTTCGAACGCGGAAACTCTCAAAACTTTAGATTTTTCTATAATATCAGACAAAGGTCAAAGTTCTGGTGTGATTTCTAAGAAGAAGTGATGTAGTAATAAAGTTATTTTGAAAGAATTTCATATAAAAAAATACCATAAGTAGTCACAAATTAAAAATTAAAAAAATTTTTTTTTACGAGAATAAATAAAATTTTTCTTGGCTGAATAAATAAATATTTTTTCCGTATTTTTGTATGCAAATAAGTAAAAAAAAAATATCGTTTTGGTAAAGCATTTAATAAAGAACATAACTGTATTTACAATTTTTGATATTTACAAAAACTGTATTTACAAAAAAATCGAAATGATTTTATAGGCGAGTTTTTTTCAGTTTGCCAATTTTGTAATATTTATTCATTATTATCTTAATTGTTTTACGAGATAAGGTTATAATGTTTTATATGTCAAATTTCAATGCGATCATTTTTCTCTTTATCTTTTTTTATTCCGTTTAGTGGTTTATAAGTTATGATCGTATTTCTCAAGGCCGTTGACTCGCGTTGATTTTTTGCGCGCGAATATGTCGCGCGCAAAAGTGATAGGTGTTTTTACCTCGCAACGTGAGGGGCTAGGGCCGATTTCTATATGGTACTTTTACTCGCAAGTAAAGGTTTCGTGGAACCAATAGTCAGTTTTTGTCATTTTTCCGTTTCAATATGCAACCTGTAGGTATCGGTTGACCTGTAGGTAAATGTATCGGTCAACTTTTACTTGCGAGTTACGATTCCCATACAAAATGCGTTTCAATAAAAATTAACGTGACAGTTCGCAAACTTCCGTCGAATTCTCGCTCTCTGATTGGTCGCTCAAATCAGCTGAGAGTTGAGATCTAACAGGTCGATTTTGACGGTTTGAGCCATTGATCATGTGGTTTGAGCTTCAGTTTTATGTTTTTCTGGTGAATTATCAGTGGTTTCGCTCTGTTCAGAAGAGAAAAAGTCGGATGTAAGGGCAAAAATGGCCGATGCAGAACCGAAAATAGATGAGTATACAGTTGGATTTTATGTTATTATGTAATGAAATATAATAAATAAGCAAGATTGTCGTATGGCTTGCGCAAAGTAAGGTATATGGACACGAGAAAGTTACGAAAACAATAATCTAGTTGCTATTATAACACTATAACCTATAAAATGTAGAATAATGTTATATTTAAACAACATGTAGATGTAGATTTCAAAAACGTTTACCGCTTTTCAAAGACCTACTGATAATATATTATTTTAGATGCGGACGAAAACCTTTTCAAGGGACGAGATGAGGAGGATTGTTGGCTTTGCTTCGAACGCGGATGTCTACACCGCTGAGCATGAGAAAGGGTACTTATTTTATAAAGAATAGATAACCGTAAATTTAATTTCATTTATGTTACAACTTTACAATTGTGAAGGGATAACACACTAAATTACTTAATTTAACATTCGAAGCCCCCTACTGTTACGATTCCCTCATTCGCATCCCTAAACCTGAACCTTCGTTTCAGAAAACCGAAATTGTAATAGTCCCGTCTCACCGCTAACGCAGTTACTTGGTTTCTTTAAATATAAATTTAGAATAATGTTATATTTAAACATGTAGATTTCAAAAACACTTAACGCTTTTCAAAGACTTACTGATAACACATATTATTTTAGAAGCGGACGAAAACTGTTGGCTTTGATTCATACGCGGATGTCTACACCGCTGAGCACGAGAAAGGGTACTTTTTTTTTTACAGAATAGATAACCGTATATTTAAATTTATTTATGTTACAACTTTACAATTGTGATGGAATAACACACTAAATTACTCAATTTAATATTTGAAGCCCCCTACTCTTACGATTCCCTCGTTCGCATCTCTAAACCTAAACCTTAGTTTCAGAAAACCGAAATTGTAAACGTCCCGTATCACCGCTAACGCAGTCGATTATGGACAGAAACAAGGAAATGGAGACTATTATAGGACGAATAATGGGTATTACGCTGCAAAACTCACGCTACTCGTGGGTAAATGGTTTTTACAAGGCAATTTTGTTCCGTTCCAAAGATAATGTGAATTTATTCTTTGCAGAATCTCCGTCGGCCTGACGAAACCCAGCTGCCCCCAGAACATAACAAAAAGTAAAAAAAAACATAAATAAAAAGCCAATAATGGATAACTTGTTTTATTTTAAGGAATATATACTTCAACCCCAAACATCAGCTATGCCGAAGAAAACTCTCAGTTCCGGTAGTAGCCTCGGACCAAACTGAAATAAAAGAAAATGATTATATACCTATTTATTTGACAAATACTATTTGGTGATTTTTTTCAATAATATTTGGTGGTCCTCACGACAAATTTATGACATTGAATTTTTCTGTGGACTTTTTGAAGTCTTTCATTGTTTTTTACTGAAGCCATCGCCAAACTACAAGCTCTTAATAGACAAAGGTACCTACTTTCTCGCTGGAGGCATTTCAGTATGAAAATGCCCTCGGTGAGAAATGTTACAAGCGTTGTCTGTGTTCGGCCCTTATCCTTGATTAGTCTCTCGTTTGAACGCTATCTTTGAAAGAACCTTTTCTATTACAAAACATTACAAAAAATAAAGTTAGAAATACAATTGCTATGGAAACAATCGATGTGCTTAGATTAAGATTTTATTTGCAAAATTGGTGGAATAAGTTTGTCCCTTCAGAAAAAAATCCATTCGATAATAAAATAAAATACAAAAGCTGCTGTTATAAAATACACCGACTGACTGACTGACTCATCGGGTCCATCATAATATTATTACAATTCTGTGGGGGGAGCGGGGGACTCGAGACTATCAACCAGCAGTGGTAGGTTTACGACAGCTGTCTTGTCACCATCATACCACCTATTTACCAACCCCCCCCCCCCCTTCGAAGCCAAGTATTTAAATTAAATAATTAGATATATTTAAATACGAGTAACATTAAATTTTTAATAATTATTACAAAAGATAAACTAAGAAATAAAATGTCCATGGAAATGAGGATGTGCTTAGATTAATATTTACTAGAAAGGGGTACTGTTCCCGCCACCGAACGCCGAACGCAAAGACGTAAAACAGGATACAGTGAGTGTTGTGTGCAAGATGGATTTTCAAAATTCCCGCGCTTCGAGCCCGGCCCCCCACCACCGTTATAACCTACGCAGTGACCTACCCGCAAAACAACGGATTGACAGTTCTTCAGTCTACCCTGGACAACGGCGGCTGCAACGTCACCGAAACGTCGGGTGCTACAAATTTCACGCGGTAAATTCGTTTTCTATCCTATTTATAATGTCAAACAACCGCGATAGTCTTCGATTTTATATTAGAAAGGGGACATTAGAAAACGATAACTATAGGCTGTTACTCGAATACGCCAAGAGAACAAGCTGGCTTCCGGTCAGGCTTAAACTATCACCACAGACACTAAAGACTCTGGTAGAGAAATGCGATTAGTATAAAAATCAGATTATACTGACTTATCAATTATGAAAAGGCATTCAACTCCGTAATTTGGACGATCGAAAAGCCCTAACGAGTTGTTTTCCAAAATTCTTCATTTTTGGTGATTTTCAGGAACAGTTATTGTGTCACCTCGCAACACTGCTTGAATTCAACTTAATACCCTTAACGGTAATATTTGAAATTTTATTTACCTGGAAAAATAGGTTTTGATTAGCTCTGATGGCGTAACATCGTCCTTATTTTGGCGAAGTGATCAATGTGGTAATTGAATTTCCGCCTCTGGTAGTGGCCGTTAATTTTTCTGCTCTATTGTCATTTTAATCCAACAAAAGAAAATCGTTTTCCCCAAATATCAAAGCAACTGAAACAAAACAATTTTTGTGTAAAAATAATAATTACTGTTTTTTGCTTTTGCTTTGTAGCATGGAGAAATTCTTTAGGTGAAATTATTACAAACATCCGTTTTTTTAACATCGCATGGAAGTATCTAAGCAGCTAGCCAGTCACCCGACAAGATACCACAGTATGCCAGACAGTAGCTTCTCTTTGAACAACATTGAAATCGAAGCGAATACGTCATGATTCGTAAGGGCTCGGATATGGCCGCCAGATGTCCCGCTACTCGGCCCACGCAGATATGCAAACAATAGAAAACGTCGCCAGCCTTTACCTGTGCGTAACGCTAACCAAAGGCCTTCGTCGAGACGTACCCCTCTGTCCAGATTCCTCGCACCCTCTTCCCGCAATGCCCTGTAGCTTAAGAGTAAACCTACTGTTTGGTATACTGTGCACATACTGTTCGTGACTGATAATGCCTAACATTATGCAACAAATACAGTAGAGCCTTAATAATCCGAAATCCGTCAATTTGTAACTGCTCGGATTCTCGAAGCATTTGGATTATAGCACGAGGAATCTTTAATGAGACATTTTTAAAAACTAAAAGATTTAGTCTCATTCAGTGGTTAATTAGTAAAGGAAGAACGGAAATTAAATGTATCCTCATGACATTTCAAAAATAGCAACATATTTACACGCGCACACACACACACACACCCTCACACACACACACACACACACTATACACACCCTCACACACACACTATACACACCCTAACATCTTTAACAATATACATATATGTAAACAAGAGTGAATTCAAGTTTTTATTTTTATACAATAATAATTAGTATTAGGATTTATTTTTCACTGCTTTTATTTCTTAATAATTATTTTGATTTTTGAATGATTAGTTTGCGAATGTTTTTTTTTTTTAATTTACTATAACAATTTTATTAACATCTTTTTCAAAAAACTATTTTTATTTTATTGAAAATAATATTATATAAAATTGGCGTATTCCTTGGAACAGGCACTGCCTAGTTGGGAGTGACGCAAAATCATTGTGTAAAAATAATTCCTATATATTTTTTTCAATTAATAAATAAAATAAAATAAATTTTGCAAAATTAGAGGTGGTATGTTTAAAAAGAACACAATGTCATTGAATCAGAAACATAACTAAATAGTATCAAGTCATATAATCGAACAATCCGAAAGACTTAAATGTTTATACATATACCTGGAGACTGGGTTTCGATATGTGACAGACCAAAGCGCTAACGACATTTGAAAGTCGGGCGGTATTATAAAAACCATGACTGGAATTTCCTCCAGGAAACAATTCAGACTATGCGGCACGCGCTTGCAGTCGATACGCTTGCCGATGAAATCTCTCACCGATATTACCATGCTCCGTATTGCATAAAAGCGCAAGGCTAACAAAATTCGATGCAATGTGGATATGCCATAGGTCCTGAAAAAAACATAGGCAAAATTTTACTTTTTCTTCGGTTTCCTTAAGCTTTATTTTATTATCATAAAGCTAAATACAAATACTTGCAACAATGCAATACAACAGGGGTTGCAACCAATTTCCATAATA
Organism: Micropterix aruncella; assembly: GCA_944548615.1. Classification (NCBI taxonomy): domain Eukaryota; kingdom Metazoa; phylum Arthropoda; class Insecta; order Lepidoptera; family Micropterigidae; genus Micropterix; species Micropterix aruncella. The sequence continues at coordinate 83,646,141 of OX155980.1, read as the reverse complement.
TGTAAATCTGGGCACACTAACTGGGCGGGCATAGCAAACACGCTAAGAGCTTTTGCGACGAGTACGTTGCGATCCATGGATGCGATGTAACAAATTTCCATGGTCTGTATAGTTACAGACCGTGAAACCTTTTCTTTATTTTGATGGCTCCACCCAGAGGGTGATTTCTGAGCGTGGAACCTACTACTTGGGATTTACTGGTCCCGGCGCTGGAACTGTGTATCCCTGCATACTACGAACAAACTATGAGCATTTCTTCACGCTTGTTGCGATACTTCTTGTCCGTTTTGGTATGTTTAGTAGATTTCTTGCGCGCGATGCCGTCTACATAGTGCTATTCTTGCAGTGCATGTTGCGAATATTTATATGCGGCATAAGATACCATTAGACGTTTAATGTCCATTATTAACAAAATTATCGCTTAAGTATCAATATAAACCATAAAAACTGCAGAAAACCAAATAGTTACCTTGTTGATCGAACGAGGTGGAGGTCGATATTAAGTACTCGAATCCCACTCGCTTGAAGATGATAACGCATACGATAACCAACTTGTCCATTTTAGCCGTAGGCACCATAATACGAAGCGTATACACGAAAGAAAACACAGAACTTCGAATGAAGGAAAGCGTATCTGACAGCTATTAAAAGGTGAACAAAATTTAGCAACAACTGCAAGCAACTCTGAAGGAATTGCAAGTTAACCAATCAGCCGAACCGTATTTATGGCGTAGTTTCGGTGTTGCTAACTTCATGTTGCAACAGCTGTCAAAAGAGTTTATTACTAGGAATAAATCCTGAACGACAGCATTTTTTTAATCAAAAAATTATGCTTATATTTTTAATAGGAGGAAATATGTATATGAAGTAAGAATATAAAATTTACAATATTTATTTATCCTCGTAATATTTAATAAACTTTTATGAAATGTCTTATCTATGCTTACAATCCATTTTAACAGATGGCGCTGCTATAAAATGTATCTGAACCATCGGTTTGACTAACTTACCGATTGTTTAACCGACAGATGATTGTGAAATGCATTTTTGACGTAAGCAAACCATAGGTTTCTCGAAACTGATGGTTCGACTTATACTTTTACTTTTACTCGCAGGTCGCATATAGAAATCCGCCCTTAAAACCTGGGGTGTATTTGATCACAATCGACAATTTATTGCACATATTAATGTAATGCAAGTGATTAATGTACCTTCAGTGTTTTATCAAGGGTTTATCAAGGGATTATATGTAATTTTTCCAATAATGCAATGTCGCATAAAATGTCGAAAGCTTTTCCCCGCCTTTTTCATATTAGCGTTGGGAGCTACTGTTCCTTTCTTAAATCGAGTACGAAAGTAACGAGTATCCGTCTCCGAAATACGCGTGTCTCCTTCTCGTTTATTCTCCATGTTTATCTAGTCTCGACTCTATGATTTTCGTAAATACTTTGCCGACGATCGAAAAAACGCTAATACCGCGATAATTCTTGCGTTCTCACTTCTCGGCTATCGCCTTTCTTAAAAATTGGCACAACGATCGCTTTCTTCCATGCCGACGGGAAACGATCCGATTGCCCAATGTGCGTTAGGAGAACATATCGCTCATTTGCCGCAGACACATCCATATTGGAAACGTTTGAGGAGAGCAATTTATAAGTATTGTCCCTGTGTGGTATTTTATCTACACCGGTTTTCCAATATATAGTAGCATTATATTATTATTATAAACTGACATTGTAGCTTGTAGAAAAATATTATCTCAACTAAGAGACCTTTACGTTCTTATTAGTTTTTGTTGATTTAATGTCAATAGGTATCACTTGTGTCATTATTGTAGAAAAGTATAAATTAATGTTTTGCTTATGCGAAAATATGTCGTTATTGTTGGCATAGTAAACATTTTTACGTGACATTTTTTTTATTAAGTCAATATTACAGAAATAATCTACAATAAATTAAAAATATTAATTTTAAAAGACTAAATTGTGTATTCAAATTAAGCACAAATGACAATAAACAAAAAATATTTAATTGTAACTACTCTTCCGATGTCACAAACTTCAATCATTTTCTTATTTAAATGTGTGTTTTACACCAAATACTTATTATTAAAAATGACATTAAAAAAATCCTCCGATATTTCAAAATCTTAGATAATAAAATCACAATAAAAAATAAAACAAACAAAACTCAGACAGACACTTTGAAGGCATAGATTACAAGTTCTCATAAAAGTTTCTGTATACACCTGGAATGTGTTTTTTATTCAGTAATATTACATTACATTACATTTACGTCGTGTCCAATTGGTGGCTAGAAACCGCTCTTGGACGTGTCAAATCATCTGTGATGCATGCCAAATTTGACAGTCAAACAATAAACCTTAATCCATTTATATTATACACTCAACCAAAAAAGCTACTACAGATAAAAAGTAAACAGAAATTATGAGAATGGTTATTCTGTTTATCGCTTATGAAACATTGCAAAATATTTAAAAAATTCACGCACTGATATATCTCAACTGCTGTGACGCCATACTGCTTGCAGTATTTCCAACTTAATAGTCTCAGTCTTGATGGGAAATGTTCTCGCCTTCTACGTCACATATCGAGCTTCCTTTTAAGGGCCAATTTTAAAAGTTACGCGGGTTTTTTAAACTTAGGTGTCCATAACTGGACAGGTGCCCATAACTGGGAACGTCACCCTATTTCAATTCGTGTTTTTGCAATACTTTAACTGTGGATGCCGCGAGTAATTTGGATATTTCCAAAAATGTTCTCTTTGCTATTAATTAGATGCTTGTATTGGCACTGAGACGATTTAATTAAGACGATAAGTGGTATAAAGTATTTGTTCCTATTTATTTCAGATACATCGCCATTTTACCGTGGGATCGGGGTTGCCACGGGAGACGGCCCATCACCTAGCGTCGGGGTAAACCAGGCCGTCGGTGGTGTCCCGAATGCCGCTGCAGGTATAAACATATTCTTAGCCATCCTCTTAAATCAGTATAAGTCAATGAAGTCTACTTACTCGCGCCTTAGAGCACATATACGCAACAGTAGACTCTCTCTCGAACGACAGGGCATTGCGGTAAGAGAGTGCAGTGAATATGCAATGGGCAGAGGGGTACGTCTCGACGAACCTAATAGGATGAACTATTTAATTAGTGACATTCTTGATGTGGGTAAATCGGTACGAGCAAATAAGCAACTTTTTTTTTTTTTTTTTGGAAAAAAACGTAACGAAAATATTTGTTAATTTCCTGTTTTTGATTTTTTTTTGGAATTTTTGATAAAATTGATTGATAAATAAAAGTTTGACAAGCATTGAGCGCGCTGCGCCATCTAACAATAGGTAAAATATATTTAACCGATTGTTAGATGGCGCAACTCGCTCAGATCTTTATATACTTTTTTCAAAATGTAAAGTTTGTTAAAAAAAATGTATTTTTTCGAAATTAAGAAAATAATTTTTTGTGTTTTTCTATTTTTTTTTATCAAAAGTTGCTTATTACCTCGTACTGATTCACCCACTTAAAGGAAGTCACCAATTATATTAAAACTCGGCATGTATATTTGCCATACTTCTGGTGGAGTTCAAAAGTGGTGCCATATTTAAGAATAAGAATAAGAATAAATTTATTTTCGTAAGTGATTTTCCAAAAACATTATTCACAAAGTCTGCCTAACTAGGCCGAAGCCCGTACCAAGGTAGACTCGACTAGGTCACTTGTACGTTTTATGTTGTGCGCACACTTATTAAAGTACTATTACTGAGAAAAAGAAAAATTAAAAAATAAATGAAATATAGTAAATCTAATAACTCTAATAAATACTTAGCATAAATTTCAAGAGTTATTTTAATGATAACTAATACCTTAATTATAATCATGTTGAAAAATAAAAAAGTAATAATGAAATCAAAATATATCCGGTAAAAAATTGGTAAAATAATAATAATAATAATAATAAATAAATACAAACGGAGCTGCCATGGAATTCACCGACCGGAGTCGGGCCCATCATAATATATATTGTATATCATCTCTTGTCTAAATTGAGTAACTAATTTAAGATTAATTACTGTCATTCCTACACAATTGTATGGTTGTATTGGAAATAAATACCTTTTACTTTACTTTTTAATACTATTTTTTACACTTCTGGGGGGTGAGCAGTGGATTCCGGATTTACGAACCGGCTGTGGTAGGTTTAGGACAGCTGTCTTGCCACATGTGAGCGTTCACCTTACCACCCATTCACTCCCCCTTCGAAGCCATAGAATTTAAAATGCGCAAATCGCAGTTTTAGATAATTTTTCTAAGAAAGAGTTGATTATTTTTCTGGAAAGGCCAAGATCTTTAAAGAGGTGAAATAGAGATTTAGCTGGCAGGCCACGAGCGCCAACTTCCACCGCGTGAAGGTGAACAGTGAAGCCGTTCCGGGTTACGGCATTTGCAAGATCATGGTATTTATTTAATTTGTACTCGTGGTCTTTTGGGATATTTGATTCCCATGGAACAGTTCATTCTACAATAAGAGCCACCTTCCGAGATAGAGAGTAAAGAGTTATATCTGGACGGAGGGCTGTGCATCCGAGACTTTCAGGGAATTTATACTGCTTAGAGACCGAATCAACCTCCAGAATCCAATCTGTATCAGAATGGCATTATCACTGCCGTAACAGGTGGCATAAATGTCAGTAGAATAAAAAAATCGGTTGTGTCACCCCAAGACTTTCCCAGCAAGTTGACAAGCCCTCATGGCGAACCCCCCCCCCCCCCCCTCCCCCGTGCGCCAACCCAACCTTCCCCCGTGCGCCAAATTGTTGTATATATTTGTAGTATTTTCCGTGGGATTAAAGCGGTTTTTTTTTTCCAAAAACGATGTAGTATTTTCGTAAATATAGGAGACTAAATATTAATTTGTGTCGCTTGTATACGAGATATTCCAACCAAAATTTCACAACGTGATTTCGGTCCAACAAGGCATCTGCGTACCGTTTTTTAAGTCTAATTGCAATATTTCAGGATTGAAGTATGACTAGCTTGCCCTCTGGTGGACGACGATCTTTTCAACTCTTGCCATGACCGAATGATGCCTGCATGGCAAATTTCAGCTTAATCGCACCCTTCGGCTACGTAACGACCAAATTTGGTTGCACATCAGAACACCGTTGACTACGTAACGACCAATAATGACGGCTTGCTCCCGGAGCGCACAGTAATATTATTCTCTAATTCGAATGCATCCTAAATTCCATACCAAATATCTTATTATTACCATAGATACAGTTGGCCGCTAGAATAATTTCGCGCGTCATTTCGAGGATATTTCTGGTAAAATTCCATTGTCAAACATATTTTTTTTTCTTCGAGAAATCATTAAAAAAATGTTGGTGTTTATGAGCTAATATCTAAATATTTTTATAAGTAAATAAGCAAAACGAAATATTAACTTTGATAGAGAATCTAACAAATATCACGATAGTATTTACAATTTCTAATTAGGGTTCCGTATTTTTCCATAAGACAAGTACAAGTTCAAAATGCCGAGTTTTTTTTCACTTTTTTGACTCTCATATTTATTCATAATTATTTAATTGTTTTACAAAATGAGATTTCAATATTCAATATACAAAATTTCAATTCGATTATTACAAAGTTATTTTTTTTATGATTGCTATAGTAGTTCCATAGTTATAGTACTTTTTGTCGAACGGGGCGATATTGCAAGAAATTCCAATAAATTGCCGCGGTCTGCTGTGAAATTATGCCGCTACTCGAAGGGTTAAAGCGTTTAGACGCTATCAAAAAGGAATACACACGCGCACACACACACTCACACATACACACACACATACACACACCCAGACACACACATACACAATCACAATTTTAAAAATGCACAATCACAAAAGTTTCCTTGGGCTGGGAAAGTAAAAAGAAGTGTTGGGTTAAAAATATCTGCTACTGCAATAGTCCAACATAAATATTTTGGATTTAGATTTTATAACCGTAAGATTTCAGGAATTATTTAAGAATGAATTATATACTATTTGATCTCCTATTAAATTTAGTGACTGTATTTGACTCCTATTAATTCAGAAATAAGACACAATACATAGAGAAAGTATCAGTGCTAAACAATGATTAGCAGTAACTTGAAGGTTTCTAGCGACGGGAAACATATGAACCACTTTTATCACAACTGATACTTGAAACCCCCGGCCGCATCGAATGCCGCGCGCGAGCGAGTGGCCTAACTAACTCCCTAACTGCTTTTACACTGCCCTAACTAGTGCATTAGTTAGAAGTTAGGACGGTCGGCCGATCTCTAGATCAGGATTCTTACTGGCTAACTGCGATTACACTGTAACAGAAATCCCTTTTTTCTGTGCATTTGTCACCTGCTTATAGGGATTGTTAGTTTTCAGAGTTTTTCTATTGGAAAATCATATTGAAAAAGCGTACTTTCTACTGTCACAAACTTTCTAACCTTAAAACTCAAAATCTGATAGCTTACAAAAAAAGTTTGTGTAAGTCAGGTTAGCCACCTTACAGTGAAATAAGAATAAATAAATCTTAAGTAATCTTAATGTAATAAATAAATTCTTAAGAATAAAACACTGCGTAAAATAATACTTTTACTTTACTGGCAATAACTTAATAATTTATTCCATCATAAAATACAAAATATTGATTTGGTCGGTTGGCCAGACTGGCAAAGGCTTTCAGATTCAAAATTACCTAGATTGCAAAATGGCGGGCAGGTGTGTGTGTTTTTTTCTGCTGCAGCGATCTGGGAGAACTAAAGTATTTTAGCTGATCTAATCCCGATTGAGGATTGTCAAAAAGTAAAATAACATGTCTTAGTGATTATATTGCAAATGAAAATAGTCAAGATATTATTAATATGTACCTAATAATAGAAAAAGTCAGTAAATGTTAGTCAAATTCTTTCTTCAATAATAGAATACTCAATAAATTTTAGTTTAATTCGTTTAGAAATTTTAGTTTAATTTAGTTTAATTCGTTCTTTCATTATTGTACATACCTATACCTATTACTGTCGAGTAGCACTGGGTGAGTGATGTCACAGCACTAATGTCTGTGGTAGGGAGACCGAACGCTGGTCCCCGCACCTCAGCCACCGCTTAAATTTAGCTCAGTCCCCAACTGTACATGATCAGTGGCGGTGCTATAATACGAAATAAATTAATAGTAGTTTAAAAAAAAACACTAAAAACACACTTTTATAAATGTTCGTAAAAACCACATCATCAGACCTTGAAACCTAATCGTGGTCAAAGTGCATTCCAAGACTTTTCTAACAAGTCCAAACACAGCTATGATACGATGTTCCATCATGAAGTTCCAGTTCATATCTTCCGACTCCATCATCAGATCAGTTCGACAGTACCATATTATTGTATTGTCATCAGAACTATATACAGCTGCCAATTTTCATGACGCTACGATCCTTGGAGGATGGTTAAATTAGTTACCTTAGATTCCATTACATAGTTACATACAGGTCGACCTAATAAAAGTGTGTTAAAAATACAAATTTGTCAATTGTTTGATTTACAAAAATTGGAAGCTTTAAGTGGACCGTGAAGAAAGTTACTTTATATCAGAAATTGAATAAAAACATCTACATTATTGGACGATATCCTGGGTTTTATCAACAACCGTAAAAGGCCTGAAAGGTTTACTAAAATGAGACTATGGTCATTATTTTACGGTTATAATAAAGTCCTGAACATGAAACCTTAATAACCGATGATCTTATTAATCCAAACAAAAAACTAGGATCATACATTTTTGTTCCTATTCGCCACGGTGTGGGATAAGAGTGCACACTACTATAGGGTAGGTATAGTTACCCCAAAGTAAGATTAATTTTGGAATTTATGTAAGTAGTATTGCAGCTTTTTTCATTTATCAAAAAAAACTACTACATTTCATCGTTGTAATGTTATATCTGATAGAAAATAGCCTCGGACATGCAATATTTTTTCGGAGATATTTTTTTCAAATTTACATAGCACGTGGGTTTTTTTAATAGTTAGTTTTTTTAATAGCAATATAGTTTTAAAAAATCGGTGTGTTTGATGCTTTCTTTAACCCCTCAGGCCCCGATTGGCCGATAGCGGCCACAACACGATTCAGCGTGATGGCTCCGTTTAAAGTTAATTAGTTTTATTTTATTAAGTATTATTATGTTAATATGTTTCATTTTAATTATCGGTACAGTGGTTTGACAGTAATAATGTTTTGATGAGACAGTGTCGTAATTTAATATTTTTACTAAAAAAATTTGGGACAGCAACCTGTCAATCGGTTGAGGGGCCGAGCACTGAAGGGTTAAATGCCTATGTCTCGTTAATTTACTGAGGCCGAATAAAGATTATTACAGGTTTGAATCAGCGTGGTGATTTCAAGGTCCCAGAAACCCAAAAAAGGGTTTTTTTTTTAAATGTGCTTGTTGTCCACGCGGTCATGTGACAGCATGCACAGACAAAACTACTAGACCGATTCCGTTAAAATTTAGTAAATGGGGTTCTTTAAGGAGTGTTTTCGTAAAACTAAAGTACATTTTTTCTTTAAAACGTCTTAACGATTTTGATAAAAAATTGTTTAAAAATATTATAAACAAGATGAAACAGATTTACCGCATAAAGTCTGTGGAGCCCGGCGTTTTGGCCAGGTTGCAACAATCGTTGTCCAGGGTAGATTGTGTCCCTGGCCAGGTTAGACAGGATAGTCTACCCAGATTAGACGGGTTAGACAGGGTAGTCTACCCTGGACAGTGGCGGATGCAACATCATCAAAAGATCGGGTGCTATAAACTTCACGTGATAAATCCATTTTATCTTGTTTATGATGTCAAACAATCGCGATAGTTATTCGATTTCATGTTTAAAGATAGTGATAGAATGCCCTTACCAGTTGTTTCAGGAAAACTCCATATGTGCAATGCGCTGGCAATGTGCATTCGCAAGGTGTTGGGCCATTTATTTTATTTACCCTTTATTGACTAAGGTATTTTTTTCACATTGCAGGAAGCAACGAAATACCGTCAAAATGCTCAAAGCCCAGCAGCATAGTCTTAGCCGTAAATGGAGATATTCTGAAGTCGCCTTTCCTTGAAAACTTTGGATTGACAACCAAATCGCCTGAAGCCACATCCAGGAAAAAAAGAGGACGACCAAAGAAAGTATTATTATTGAAAGGTGCAGAGAAAAGCGATGATCCAGTAGCGAAACGTTGTACGAGGCTGTCGGGCCCCGTTCCAGATATGACCAAGTTGCCCGAGAAGAACTCTCCTGAAAAGAAACAATCTGAGAAATATTTTCCCGAAATTTCCCCATCATTTGAAAATGTAGAGAGTGCTACAGCTGCCATTCCATTTGAAACGACTGACGTTTTGCGTGAAACGGCGAACGAACAAGAGCGAAAGACAAAACAAATTAAGCGTAAAAAACAAGATGCTGTGATTCCGACATCTACCATTACGAATGAAACAACGAACATTCCGAGCGATGCTAATATAGTTCCCCGGGAAATGGCCATCGTTAAAGCTACGAGCGCTAAAGCTGCCGTTCCTTGTGAAACAATAGTCGTTCTGGCTAAAACAAAGAAAGAACAAGAGTCACAGAAACGACCGAATAGACGCAAAAAACGAGATCACAGTTCATTCATTCTGACATCTACTATCAACGAAACGACTATTCCGAGGGATGCCTCTATAGTTCCATGTGGAACATCCACAGAAACAGTTGCGAGCGCTCCAAATGTCGTTCTGAGTGATGCTGTTGAAGAGAAGCAACCAAAGACACGGCAAAGTAACTGCAAACAACTGGATAGTGATCATCATTTGGAAAGGACTATCATTTCCAGCGATGCCGCTGTAATTTTGAGCAAAACGACTATCGAAGCAGTTGCGAGCGCTAAAACTGTCGTTCCGCATGATGCAACAGTCGTTCTGAGTGAAACGGCGAAAGAACATATGGCAAAGACACGTCAGAGTAAGAGCGCAAAGAAAGATGACAATTCCATTATTCCGACATTTACTATTAACGAAACAAATGTGATTACGAGGGACGATCCTGTAGTTCCTTGTGAAACGTCCATCAAAACATTTGCGAGCACAAACGTCGCTATGAGTGATGCGACAAAAGACAAATTGCCAAAGACACGGGAAAGTAACCGCAAACAACGGGATAAAGATCCATCGATCCCAAAATCTCCTACTTTTCCAAATGAAATTATGAGCAAAGCGACCATCAAAGCAGTTGCGAGCGCTGAAGCTGTCATTCCCTGTTATGCAACAGTTGTTCTTAGTGGAACTGCGAAAGAACATAAGGTAAAGACACATCAGAGTAAGCACAAAATAAAGAATGACGACTCCGTTATTTTAACATGTACTATCAACCAAACAACTGCTATACTGAGGGATCCTGTAGTTCTATGTGAAAGGTACATGGAAACATTTGCGAGCGCTCTACATGATGCTACGAAAGAGCAACAGCCAAAAACAAGGCAAAATAACCTCAAACAACGAGATAGTGATCCATTGACTCCAACAACTGCTACTTTGCCAAATGAAAGGTCTATCATGCCTGTCGATGCTGCTGTCATTAAGAGCAAAACGACCATCGAAGCAGCTGCAAGCGCTGAAGCTGTTGTTCCGTCTGATGCGACAGTCGTTCTGATCGAAACGGCGAAAGAACAAGGGGCAAAGACACGTGACAAGAAGCGCAACAAAAAGGACAAGAAGCACAACAAAAAGGACAAGAAGCGCAACAAAAAGGATGACGATGCCATTATTGCAACATCTACTACCGTTGAAACTGGTATTCCGAGTGACCATGCTGTAGTTCCATGTGAAATGTCCATCGAAACATTTACGAGCATTTCGCCTGTTGTACCTCATGATGATTCCTTGATTCCTACGTTTACCATTATGAATGAAGCAACTATCATTCCGAGCGATGCTGTCGCAGTTTCGTGTGAAACGCCCATCGAGACAGTTCCTTGCGAAACAACAGTCATTGTAAGTGAAACGGTAAAGGAACAAAAATCAAAGAAACATCGAAGTAAGTTCCAAAATCCCTATGACAATTCGGTGTTTGCGAAGCCTACAGTCGTTTCGAATGCATCGCTCATAATTTCCAATGAACCAATGAAAGACGGCGGAAATGAGGAGCAAGGGTCGAAGAAAAATAAACGCGATCATGACACTACAAGGGTAGCTCCGAGTAAAACTCCAGTCGTTGTCTCAACTGAAACAATGAAAAAATCCAGGGCAGATGTGGAAAAGAAACGACAGATACGAAAGGATAAAAAACACAGCACTGCTGAAGGTTTAAGTGTCAGTAAAACCACTGAGAGAGGCTTGACAAAACCACATAACAATTCGTCTGCTACGATCGCTGCTAATATACTTCTGACTGGTGAAGAAGTTATTTTTCTTCCGATTGAAAACGAAAATAAGAACTCTAACTGCTCGCATGATAATCACAAAACGACTAAAACGCCAGGCGTCATTCCGAGCGCTGCTGTTACTAAAGTTTCGGCAAAAACTGATAAAGGAAAGTTGAAGAAAAATCACTTTCAAGCCGCCACCCCGAATACTGCGCCAGAAAATGAAAATGCCCAGGCAGGGCCGAATTGCATTGCCCGAAACGAAACAACTGAACGAGAGGAATTGCTGAAAATGTTCAACGCGATAGAAGATTCATTTGCAGAGGAGGAGCGTATGTCGGTTCTGGAGATGCATGCGTATATGAATTATTGGGAGGAGAATTGTGCAGATGTTTGGGAGGCAAATCCGTTCGGCCCGTGCAAAAGAGAGTGGAAGGCCGTGCAAAACCGGCAACCGGACGAATGGGATGCGAATCCGCTTCCAGAGGCGCTTCCAGAAGTGGAGGCTATTCCGAGCCATTCGTCCGAAGCGGATCCTTTCCGTTTTCCCTCACCCACTTTCTCCGACACGGACGACATTCTCTCCCTGGCCCCTAGCAGCTTAAACTTATCTATTGCCATCTGTCGCCCCGCCGAGCAGCTGCATTGGAAAAGGTCTGACCCTGTGAAGCCTGTCGTAGCTCCTATTCGAGTCGCTGAGGAGACCAAAAGCATTCTCGAGGGGATTTGCTTATTGGTGCCGTGCAACAATTACGGTTGTATGAACAAGCACCAATGGCGGCAAGACCTCTCGGAGGAGATAAGCGCAAGGCTGTCTGCCGCTACGCGTCCGCAGCTATTGGCGGCGTACGACGCTATCCGGGGCCGGCTCAAGCTGTGCAATGACTGGCTGCATTTATTTTTGGAACGGTGCAGACAGATGCACTTCACGCAATTAGTGCTGCGAATCGCATTAGACGCATGCGGCGGATCGGTCTCGAACAAGCAAGCCGCCCTCGTAGACTGCGCTCAAATTTTAAACAGGGTCGAGGCGGAGATATGGCTCTACTCCGAAGAGTGCCTGGAGCCAATCGGAGAGAATCGAACTCTAGCCGATGCGCTATTGAGCGTATGTCATTTGATGCCGTATGCAAGCCAATCATCGCTTATCGCTTATTTGGGAAATATACTAGACGACAACGGACGATCCATCGAAAGCCACACCTTAAACGAAATCTTAAACAACATGATCCACGAACGTCGCGAAGAGCGCGTACGAGGATCTGCTGCGCAAGATGTCTATAAACCATTTTAAAGCTCTCGACTGCAACGTGTTAAGGAGATTCATTGAAAAGTTGAAAGAGAGCGACAAGGAAAGCGCATTCCGAATGGAGTCGGATCCAATCGCTTTTGAATCCTAACCCACCGCCCGTACCGCCTCTGTTTTCTCAACCGCCACCCAACTTGGGCTTGTTCAATTTGCCACGGTCATCCAACCAATTCAATAACCGGCCGTTGCTCGGTTCACGGAGTGGAAATTTCTCACAGAACAGATTTCCGAATTCGAGTGGATTTCAACCTCGTGCCCCACAGCAGCATATCTGGCAGAGACCTCCACCTAATTGGGGTGGCATGAAGCGTTAAATAAACATTTAAAACAAACTGTTTTTGAGCCATTGTCAGTGCAGGTCTTCTCGTAACCTCCAATGATCGTAAATTGATAAATTTGAACAGGAAAGTATTACATTTAATTTTACGGGGAGCATACAATATGCATAACATCCGATAAAGCCAAGGATCTGCATAAAATGAAATGTCTAATTTTATAATTTAACACATTGCATACGACTCAAGTGCATCGATTACGACTGCCCTCATTGACCCCAAATTGAATAAACAAAACTGCTGTAAACACAAAATCATTCGCGAATTGAGTGACAGAAAAAAAATACGTCATGATATCTTCTTAAGATAGTGTTTGTGTTCAAAACACTGTGTCGAACATATAGGAGAACTTATTTTGTTACATTTTTCATTAATTTTTAAGTATGTTTTCTCTTTTGACTGATTGTAAGTAAGGTTGACTTTAAGCAGTGATTATTTTTATAATGTTGTCGTACCGATTTATGTCCTGCAACTGTCAGTAAGAGATTATTGCATTAAATTGTATATCTCATGTTTATCATAATCTGTCTTTTATTTAGTTTTATATTTTTGTTTTTTTCTTGTTCAATAGCATTAATTTAGTTATGTAGTCATTTATTTTTAGACTTACACTCCAGCTTTAATATTCAAGGGCGAATTGGATTCATCTTAATGCCCTTGAATACTATTTGAAACTAATAAATAAATAAATAAATAATCAGTTTAATCGTTAGTGTCAGAAGTACGTGTTGATTTACCCATTACCGCTGGACATGATTGTCCCATTGCCATGGTTTTAAATTTTGAATTTACTGCTTAGAAAATAATTCAAAAGGGATCTGAGAGCCAGGTTTAAAATAATATTGAAAATATATACCGTCTTCCATGGGAGATGATACACCATCTATTCGTCTGACGAATGGATCCGTTAAATCACTAGATTTACCAGCTATTTAAATATACTTATTTCTACCAAAACCAGTCAGAATGTCTGATGTATAAGAAAAAATGCTTATTGAGGTTTCCAGTCTTTATTCACTCTTAAAAAATGTCAAAAAATGTTGATATATATAGAAAATATTAATTGTAATAGATAAAGTAGGTGTCAACGCATTAAGACACTAACGATTAAACTGATTATTTATTTATTTATTTATTAGTTTCAAATAGTATTCAAGGGCATTACAGATGAATCCAATTATTCCTGTAGACGATTATTTTTTCAGTACCAGGCTTGTTTAGAATTCTGCCAATTCTCTTCGATTGCCGAGAGCGTATTTGGTGGACGGAAGTGAAGTGAATGAATGAAAATCTTTTTATTGCACAATAAAACATCTAAGGTACAATGGCGAACTTATCGCTAGACAAACTATATCTTCCAGTCAACCGGCATGTTGATGTGACAAGAAGAGCATATAAAAGTGCTTTTTCAGCGATCGCTTGAAGCTGCAAAACGATCTAGCGCCTTTAATAGCTGGCCAAATCTGATTCCATAGTCGAGCTGCATGTACGGAGAAGGAATAGGACAAAAATGACATTTTGTCATTTGAGATACGTAGAGTATTATTCTGACTTGAACGAAAGTGAAGACCTTCCTAACCCGGTAAAAGCCTTGTTAAGGTAGGAGGGAGAAGTAGGATTGTGGTGGACATTATACAGAATGACTTAAATAACCGGCATCCTTGAAGTGGGTGAATCTGTACGAGCAAATAAACAACTTTTGATTAAAATTTGTGAAACAAACAAAATAAAATGTTTTTTTTGTAAGTATAAAAAGCGGTGAGCGCATTGCGACATCTAGCGGCAATATATTACTTACCGCTAGAAGGTGCAGCGTGCTCAACGCTTGTCAAACTTTTATGTAAATCAAAAATATATATTTTTATTTTGCTTTTCCCAGAATTTTTTATTAAATGTTGCTCAGTTGCTCGTACAGATTCACCCACTTGAAGGATGCAGGTAAATTGAAACTCATCTGTTTATACATAATTATACGGGTGAGTTTTTATTAACCGGCATCCTTCAAGGGAGTGAATCAGTACGAGCAACTAAACAAGTTTTGATATAAAAAAATACGTGTGGCACTCGGGGACTGCCGCGATAAAGCTATTGCATAGCATTTATTATTTATTTATTTAGCATAATTATTTTTTTTTCTGATATCACATAACAGCGCTCTATCGGAAAACGTTGACATTATTCCGAATCATTTGCGGCTGCGGTAGAAAATGATTCGGAATAATTTAAACGTCTTTCGATAGAACGCCGCTCACGAATTTTTTATTCAATAAAGCAAAAAAAACGGATTATTCGAAAAAAATCGTAGACAAAAAGATAGATAATTAAATTATCTTTAAAATGGTGCAGGTTTCATAATATTACGCCAGATAGTATTTGCGTAGTAGTCGTTTTTGTGTTCGATTAGACCTAATTTCACAAATTAATTACACTATGTAATATAAACAAAATCTAAAATATTCAAAGCTAATAATATTAGGAAAATGTTCTTGTTTAACATATATTTTTTTCGAATCGTAAGCAGTACTCGTTTAGACGTAATATCAGTTTAAAATCATTAATTTTCGTTAAGAAATTTCTTCATTCGGTCGCCGCGCTGGCCTAGGCCCGCGATAAAAGCTATGCAATAGCTTAAAAATTGGGAAAAACAAAAAAAAAATGTTTTTTTTTAATCTGCAAATTTGAAGAACTTGACTGTTAGATAAAGTTTGACAAGCGTTTGAGCGCGTTGCGCCATCTATCGGTATGTAGAATATTGCTAAGAAACGATATTAGCGATATTTTACCTACCGCTATATAGCTCATCGTGCTCAGCGCTTTTAATACTATTTTTCAGAAACAGAAAAATGATTTTTTTTTTTAGTTTTTTCCACAATTTTTTATTAAAAAATGCTTATTTGCTCGTACTGATTCACTCCCTTAATTAAAACTCACCCCGTATAATTATAATTATATAACCTGTTGATGACTAACGACCGCTATTGCGCTTAAATACCTACATTATATTATAATCATTTTTATATACATATTTATAATTAAGCAATTTCTTACAATGTCTCGCAAACAAACTATCAGCTAACAATGTCACACAGATATGGGTAAAGTTATTTCGTAACGAATTATTAATACATAGTGATAAGATAAGGAATTGATAGCCAATGTAGTTGGTTCGGATTCATCATTTTCAGTATAGAATATAACTTGAAAATAAAATGTCGACCAAGGTGGCCATCGTTACGGGTTCAAATAAAGGTATCGGGTTCTACGTGGTGAAAGGCTTATGTGAAAGATTCAATGGGAGGCCAAGAAGCAGTGAAACAACTCTCCGAAATACGCCTAAAAGCAATGTTTCACCGATTGGATATCACCGATCGCAGTAGCATCGAAACACTCGGAAAACATATCAGAGAAACGTACGGAGGTGTAGATTTGATAGTGAACAACGCCGCTCTGTTTGACATGAACGCCGCACAACCGACTTATGAACAAGACAAAATTGACATAAACTACAACAGTCACAAACGAATGTCTGAAATACTGTACCCAATGCTGAGACACAATGGTAGAGTCGTCAACGTCAGCAGCTCCAACGCTCATATATCAGCTCTGAAAAATGATAATTTAACAAAAAAGTTTCTAAACAAAGACATAACAAGAACTGAACTGGATGAAATTATCGAAAATTTCGTCAATGATATTAAATTTGACAAAATAAAAAGGAAGAATTTAACGACTACTACGATTACAGCGTTTCGAAAGCTGCTACGTACCCTACGTCTTGGGAGTTTTGGAATCGAATAAGTTTCGAAATCGAAGAAAAAATGTGTCTGTAAACGCCGTTCATCCAGGGTTTTGTAAAACGGACGCTTCCGAGTGGAAAGGATGCTTCACGGCAGAAGAAGGCGCATCGGCAATTTTGCACGCAGCTCTCGATGCACCGCAGGAGCTGACCGGAAAGTATATATGGTTCAACAATGATGTCGTTGATTGGTACGACGTGACAATACCGTGTTACGAATTGTTACGCAGCACTAAAGATGATCCAACTCCTTATCCAAATCAGAAAGTTGATAAAACCGCTGCATAAGTGCTGTCAGATCAGAAATAAAGGATCAGATGTACAAGGAAACCGCTGATGCAAGATCTGTGCTGTCACTCACTCAAACTAAAGGAGAATAAATAGATCATCATCATCATCAGCCGGTAGACGTCTACTGTTAGACATAGGCCTCCCCCATAGAACGCCATGACGAACGGTCTTGAGCCGTCTTCATCCATCTACTTCGTGCGACCGTGGCAATATCATCGTTCCTTCTTGTGGGGGGCCGTCCTACACGCCGTCTGCCGGTTCATCATCACTATTCGAGAACTTGTTGTTGGTTCTGCAAGCCATATGTCCTGCCTATTGCCATTTCAAGTTACTGCTTTTACGAGGTGTATCATTGATCTTGGTTCTTCTGCGGATTTCCTCAATTTCGGATCCTATGATGCGGTGAAACTCCAAGCATAGCACTCTCCATGGCTCATTGCAAGACTGAGTTTGTGTATGAGGCCAATACTTAGCAACCACGTTTGTGCCGTATGTCATCATTGACAACACCTACTGATTATAGACTTCTTGAGGCTGTGCAATATTTTTGACGTGAAGTTACAGCGTAGTATCCCGAACACTGCCCATCCGAGTTGGAATTTGTCGGCAGATCTCCTTGTCAAAGTTGACTCTGCCTAGTTGAATCGTCATTTTAAGACCTGCACATGGTATATTTTGAATAAACTTACCCTTAAAATGGCCTAACCTTAAGAGAAAAACAAATTTAAAAAAACTTCTATTCATTCCTAAAGAGTTATTTATTTAATGAGCTCAAAAATATATGAATGGGGTATAGCAGCAAGCTTACAGGTTATTGGAGTCTGTTTAGCATAGATTGTTCGGCGATATTTCGACCAAACGACGTCAAAGTTCAGGGCGAACGTCTGGACGAATGAGGAAGTGGTTTACTTACGCCAACGTGAGACCAGACGTATCCATCGGGGTTGGTGATGGGGAAAATGTACCAGTCGTGGGCGGTGGCGAGCTCCCTCACTTCGGGGTCCTCGTTGTAGAGCAGGTCGTTGACGATGAAGGTGGCCGTGGCGCCGGCGATCCACTCCCTGGCGTGGATGCCGGACTCCACGAAGATCGCCCTGCGGCCCGAGCCGTGCGAGATCTTCACGCCCAGAATGTCCCTGCCCTCGAAGGTGCGCCCGCCGACTATCAGCTCCGCGGTGGAAGGGTTTTGCTGGGCGATGTGCTCCAACCATGCGTAGATGTCGTCCAGGGTGTGGTACGATGTCCAGTCGAAGTCTCTAATGTTCCTCGGCGTGTAAGAGGTTACATTTTGCTCATTGATCAACCTGACGATACAAAAATAGTCTAAAGACATCCTTCAGCGATTATCATGTTACAACAGGTAAAAGAAAGTACCACGTATTGTAAAAAACTTCCCGGCAAGTAGCAAAGCACTTTAAGGGTTTAAGCGCGATGTCCCTTCGGGATAAGGTTGACCTGGTTGATCGACGGGCGCGGATAGTGAAATGCATCGCATACGTTCGATTCAATCGTTCACGCCAATATACCGACCAGCAAAAATGCAAGGCATCAAGTTGTACCAAATTTCAACTCTACAAGTCCATATTACGAAGTTCAACCGCAACCTTTTCAAATCTTTCCATGACCAAATGATGCCTGCAAGCCGAATTTCAGCTAAAACGGATTAAACGTTTGAGCACTATCGTGGCGCTATCGCACACAGACACATAGACACACTTAAACACAGACAGACACATACACAGACTTCCATCTGAAAATAGTCGTAATCGTATCTAGCCGTAATCGGGGGGCTCAACATATATATTTCTGTCTTGATCTCTAAACAAATGTACGCGTTCACAATACTTTCCCTTCTCCATAGTTGGTGGACCGAGAAAGTAATAATAAAAATGCGCCTGCCGTTAAACAAAGTGAACTACTTTATTTATAACTATAGATGACCCGGTGAACTTCGTACCACCTAAAATTGATTTGATTGTAACTCTTCATAAGCATTTATTAATACTAATCAACCTTCCAAATCGTTGAGTTTCGTTTTGGTGATTAAATGTTTTTTTTTACTTTTTCGATTTTTTATTACTTTTTCGAGTGGTTTGACTTTTTTGACTTTTTGACTTTGTGACTTTTTTTTAACTTTTTCGACTTTTTAGACTTTTTCGACCTTTGTGACTTTTTTGACAGTTTCGACTTTTTTGGCTTTTTGACTTATCGAAATTTTAGACATTGTATGGAAACAATAACAGTTATTGATAGCGCAACTGTCAAATTATAGGATCGCCGCGATAGCCATCTAGAAAGTGGCCTATTTCGCAAAATGACCAATTTCGATTTTTTTCTATTTTCAGTTGTTTCTTTGAGTTTTTCCTAAATATTTTTTTTTGTAAACCACCCCTGAATCAACCCAAACAAAGCAAAACAAAAATAATTCAAATCGGTCTAGTAATTTCCGAGATCCTGCGAGACTAACGCACGGCGATTCATTTTTATATATATGAAGATTATTAGAAACAATTCGTCGCAGCCGAAAAGCACGTTTTTAAAGACTTTGTTGAAACAAAGATAAAATATTAACGTTGAAACAAATTTCAATTTACTGAAGCGCCTTTACGGTCCCGTTGATGTCAAACATCCAGTGCTTAAAGACGATTGCGCATTTTGTGAGCCAGTCGACGGGCCTTGTCGAAGAACCGTGATGTCTACGGGCCTTGACTATGGACCGTGACGTCTTCCTCTGGGCAATTGCCCTTTAGCCACCTTACCACCCATTCTTTCCCTCTTCGAAGCCAAAGAATTTGAGATGCGGAAATCGCGGTTTTAGATATTTTTTCTAGGAAGGAATTGATTATTTTCCTGGAGAGACCGAGATCTATAAAAAGGTGAAACAGAGATTTAGCTGGCAGGCCACGAGCGCCAACTTCCACCGCGTGAAGGTGAACAGTGAAGCTGTTCCGGGTATTTATTTAATTTGTACTCGTGGTCTTTTGGGATATTTGATTCCCATGGAACAGTTAATTCTACGATAGGGGCCATCTTCCGAGATAGAGAGTAAAGAGTTATATCTGGACGCAGGGCTGTGCATCCGAGACTTTCAGGGAATTTATAATGTTTAGAGACCAAATCGACCTCCAGAATCCAATCTCAAGCTTTCTCGATTATTGAGAAAGGTTTTGTAGTGAAATATTTTTTTCTTTAGAGCCATCCCGCACAAACTGCATTGGGGGTTTGGAGGGTACTGTCAAACCCTTGCTGGCACGAGTTTGTAAATTACTTCGCTAATAACAGCAAGGACTTTGACGTGGGGGCAAGTTTACCGTCCTTGATCTAAGGCCACCTTGCAGCCAGCTAGAATATGTCTGGCTGTGTATTTATTTAATGATTAATTACCGTAAAATATTAGTTTTGCTTACAAAAATAACGGGAACCGAATGGAAAAACCTAAACCTTATACTTATACTTATACGACTCTGCCACCCAACTGGGACTAGCCTGTTGGGATGGTTCCTAGGGTGTACATGGACCTAGAAGGTCCCTCTTTTATAATTTTACGTACGTAGCTATAATTTTAATCTAAATAAAATTGAGGCTGATAAAGTTTACCACAAGATTCATTTTATGTATTATGTTTTTCGTTAATTCCCATAGTTTCCGAGATATCTGCGCTTTAATTCAGAAAAAAAATGCCTGACGTTTTTTGACTTACTAAACATGCTAGTTGTTCGGGCTTTTATTATAAAAAAAGTGAGATAAAAGGAATTTCTAGAAAATCATTTTTTCAAGAATTTATGATATTTTCCTATTTTACCTTCAAGCGTTCAAAAGTTAGAACAATTTCAACTTTATGTGTAAATTGCGAGATTTCGCAGAAAGGGTTATATTTCGTATTTTCAGTTATTTCGCTGCTCTAACTCTATTATATACCTGGTTAAGCCAATATTTCGTTGTCGGTTAAAAAATATTTACCTGCTCTATAATAACATTTATCTTTTAGTCATTTTTTAAGTGTTCGTTAATTAATGGCTGTTTTATCGATTACATATTTTTCGGAATATTCTTATAATATTTAATGCAACAGAATTCTGTTCCATTGTTGCTCAGTTCCACTCTGTGTACTGTTGGACCGGTTTTAAAAGCCTATTTTTTAAAGATTGAAGGCGATTCACGTGATATATGTAAGGGATTTCAACAATCCCCAATGAGAAAGTCAGCTTTTAAGATTGCCCTTGAAATGGCGACCGTTGAGCAAACGTCCGACAGACAGCTGACGCGCGACATTTTTTCAGCAATTGAGCACAATCATTTTGCTCAAAGACAACGACAATTCTCTGGACCTTGTAACAAGGATGAAGCACATTCGAAGTAGAAATAAATCAAATTGTTCGATGGTCCCTTCAATGCATAGTCACTAAAGGGAGCACTTAAGTAACGACTATTAATAGCAATTTTGAGAGTGTCATTTAAATGTCCCTTAAGGCGCTAGGATAGGCCAAACTGCAAAATAGACCTCTCTTTGAACGCGAATTTCTCCTAAATGGATGGTCCAAATACATGAAAAAAAATATATATGGTATGTGTAATATAATCAAAAATAAACTTGATGTCTCGTTTGTTTATTATTACTGTTAGTTTTGACAGAAAAAATCGTACTTCTCCTATTATTTTACGAAAGAATGTTAAAATTTTTTTTAAACGCCTGAAGCGATTTCGATGATTCTTCCACCAAATTATAGAAAATTTAATGATTTATAAAACTGTTGTTTCAAAATTTTCATCAATATTTATATATGTAGTATATCAATAATATTACTTAAATACGCGGTCAGTAGCGGCCGCCAGCCAGTTTTGTCCTAGCATTTGCACCGGGAGGTCGCGTCATTTGTTATCTCCGAGATCGCGGAAAAAATTGTGGCACAGATTAGCTTGAAGTGAAGTGCAGCACAATATGGGACGCAGAAATCAGAAAACTTGGTATTACTTGAATAAGGCTTTGCATATGAACAAACTACGGTAAGTACACAATTACTTATAAAATTATTTGTACTCAGAATAAAATATAACAGTACCTCTTTTGATCTGCGTATGTATGTATAGGTACAAAAACGATTACTTCACTTTTAGTTTCCCGAAAGGAAAGTATTGAAATCGCGTTAAAAAAATCGAGATGAAGACGGAAATATACATTTTGAGCCCCCCGAGACGATTAAGACCATTTCCAGACCGATCTCTGTCTGTATATCTGTGTGTCTGTATATCTATCTGTGTGTGTATGTGTGTGTCGGTCTGTGTGTGTGTGTGTGTGTGTGTGTGTGTGTGTGTGTGTGTATTCTTCCACGATAGCTAAAATTTCCTTCGCCAATCGATAGTTATGGTCTGTAGTACCTAGATTTATTCGACTGTCGCTCACAAATGTTATTTTAGACTTTGGACCGTATACAAGCAAGGGATTTTTAAAATCTACATCCTATAAGATTAATTATTCACATTGTATTTATTTTATTCATTTATTTATTTATTATTTACTAGTTACATATACATTCAAATTCAAAATCACAAAAGAAAATAGAGTTAATAATACAGAAAAATATACAGGTAGGTATACATATATATGCCTAAGCCCAGGTCAAATAGAGCGTAAATTATGTTTGGTTTTCAGATTTGCATAGTAGGGTGCAACCGAGCCCGCCTTGCTAGGAGGGTCTGGTTACCTGGTCGCCGATATTTTTATGAAAATCTGTTATAATAATTTTTATATAAAGCTGACTATTATGACTATACAATATTATAATGCATAAATTAGGGTTAGCTCCACCTACTACTAGTGTTTTGTTTTTCAGGGGATCCAGCATAAGGCAGGCAGAGCATGCGGTGGAAAATAAAGAAGACGAAACTGGGTAAGACGTGTACAATTTGCTTTCCTTATAACCTCAGGCATGTAAATGTAAATAAATTTAAAGTAACTTCCAATCCGCAAAAGCAATTAGTGAGCCTGAAACCACATTAGCATTTCGAAATAAAGTCGCGACCGTCCGAACGCTTAATGAAGTTTGATGCGAAATAGGGCATCAAATTTGGCAAAAGTGTCGTTAAAATGTCATAAAATGTCGAAATCGAACTGTTACGGTTACCACAATTAATAGACCTAATCGGTTAGCTACTTACCACCTATTACGGTATTTACTCACCGCTTTTGGCTAAATCTAGGAATTTTATCTGTCTATCTAATTTTAGCACGTCTTTTCATTTTTCGGATTAATATATAGCCTATGACACTCACAAATAATGTGGCTTTCTATTTGTAAAAGAATTTTCAAAATCGGTTCAGTAGATCCAAAGATTACTTCCTACAACGTCACAAACTTTACCTCTTTATAATATTAGTATAGATGTATAGATTCATATGAATTCATAATTAATAAAATATAAAAGTTAGGCATATGCTGTCGCTGACTTTTTTGTAGGCATTATCGAACTCTACAACTTTACTCTAGAACTTAATCATATATCTCTCATCGTTAATGCAGTGTTAGTTAGAAACGTTTTTGTTCGACCGGTTATTCTCCGACTTACTTTGCAAATCCGACTACCACGAAAAAGTCTTTTCATTTTTCGGATTAATATATAATTTATGACACTCACAAATAATGTGGCTTTCTATTGGTAAAAGAATTTTCAAAATCGGTTCAGTAGATCCAGAGATTACTTCCTACAACATCACAACATCACAATATATATATAGACAAACTAATATTTTTATCAAGGTGGAAAAATAGCTTATGCACCCCTTCTCTACCCAGGTTAGGAAGCCAAGTATGATATTTTTTTGAAAAAGTCCACAAAAAACAAAGTTCATACAATATATATATAGGATACCTACTGTGGTACTAAAACTGGTTTAGTTAATTTCCGTCCGTGTCGGTGTATTTAGCAGCTATGCCTATTGTTATAGAACAAGAAACCTGGTAATGTTGCTTGATGGGTAATATTTAGTATTATGTTTGTTACAGAGTCACTGTGACACCAATATCTCATAAAAACAGATACAATGACAAGAGCAATGATGAAATTCAGGTAACTATTTATTTACTTATTTTTTATATTTATTGTTACAATTTTATTGACACGAAACTAAATAATAAATAGGTTATGTTTAGATCTTATAGTGTAGGTGCATGGTTTAGACAGATCAGATTGACACAACATATGTGTCAAGTTATGTACCTACCTGAAACATTGAATACTTTATGTTTCAGATAGAGACAACAGAGGAAAACAGACAATTTAAAATTGAAGGCCGACGAATCGTAGCGTTAACCACTGTGCTGTTGCTGGAACAATCGCAGTTGGCAATGGACACTCTCAGCTACAAGAGTTTTCTGCAGCACTTAATTTACCAATTATGACACCAACGATATACAAAGCCTGTCATTGTAAAATTCAAAAGCATTGGGAAAAAGTTTCAGTCGAGAGTATGAATCAAGCAGCAGCAAAAGAAAGAGAACTAGCTTTAGCTGAAAGTCGCGTCGACAAAAAAGGTATACCAATCATAGACGTAGTAGTCGATGGGTGTTGGTGTAAGCGGACTTATAAAAGAAATTACTCGGCCTTATCTGGTGCTGCCACCATTATTGGGAGAAAAACAGGAGAAATACTGTTTTTAGGTGTTAAAAATAAATACTGTTCAATTTGTGCTCAAGCTGAAAATAAAAAACAACAACCGAAAACACACAAGTGTTACAAAAATTATAGTGGACCATCCACGGCAATGGAATCTGAAATTCTCGTCGAAGGTTTTAAGTGTTCAATTGATATACATATTTTAAACTATTGATTATTTTCATTTTTAAATGTAATTATTTTGATAACCAGAGATGGATTATTATTTTTAAATTTTATTTTATTGTTGTATTTTTTTTATATTTGTAATATTTTTAATTTGACTATTCTATCATTCGATCATTCTATCATTCGACATTCGATCATTCGTTTGTATATTTTATATCTGTATATTTCATTTATACCTATTCAGGTACTTTAGCAGCCTTAGTTATTTCTTAAATATTTTATATTTTTAAATATAAATTCTATTAATTATTGTTTTCAAATTTTAAAAATAGTCAATTTGTACGCAAATGAACCTAACAATGGATTATTCTATCCATTTGACTATACCAAGAGTAGGGATTCCTACCGATTGGCTTGTTTAATTAAAATTAAGATTTAAACTTTTAATTGTATATAAATTGTTTTCTATTCGGCATGAAACCTGAAATAAACATGTTTTATTGATATTATTTTTTTTTCATCTGTCTCGAAGAATATTAAAAGGGTGTCTTCATTTCATTCTTGAAAGGATAGTGATTTTCTATACTACGTTATCTCAACGTTGAATCAGTCAAGAATTATAGAATCAGTCAAGTCAGAACGGCAGAATGCAGAATGCAGTACGCATCTGAACGATCTATGCAAACTTGTATTAAACTGTGGTTGTTCGGTGAGCCAGCCCCTTTTTCGGTGAGCCAGCGGAGCTCGCCTCAAACCGTCAAGGTCGTTCGGCTATACTATCGCCTTAAAGGTGTACTTGAGTATCGACTGTGAATACGCCTTAAGGTTTCAATGTAAAAAAAAGTTTGGACTCTGCTACTCTTATCTAATCATTTTTCTACTCAACATTAATTGGCTTAACAAATGTATTCACTGCCAGACCCTTGGTGGCACGAGAATCTGGAGACTTTTTACCTCGCGAATAACAGAAAGTACTTTGTCGCAACAGTAAGTGAACCGTCCTTGATCTAAGGCCACCTTGAAGCTGCGGAAGGGGTGTTGCTACAAAGAGAACACGAACTATCCTCTGAATAGCTCGAACTAGCGAAGTTACTGGGGTCTAGAAGTGTATGCTGGAAGCCATTTAAATAAAAAAATGCATCTCTGGCAGTTATACAACATTAACTTTGGAAAAGGTATACAAAGTTATAAGTGATGTCCAGTCATTCTGGTATTAAGGACCAACAGCATGAGCCATACTATTGCTAACGTATTCTCCTCGCAAGTAGGATTTCTTCAGGTTCACGCCGCTTATGTTTGTGCTACCATTCCCCAGACCAGTGCCATTCTCACTGATTCCAGCAAGATTATTTTTGTGAAAAATTATAAAACTAAAAATCAAAAAACTCAAAAACCGAAAAATAAAAAACTGAAAAATCCTAATCGAGTTTTTGGCACTCCGCACGGTCTTTATGGTACCAACAATCCTTTACATCATTAGTTATGCTTTGTCAGAATTTTGATATTCTGGTCCCAGAGTATTTCTGTATCGATGAAGTAACTGAATTTCTTGAACTTCTAGCTTATTAGGGGCCATCCACATATTACGTAATCACGTTTTTGGGATTTTCGGACCCCTCCCTCCTCCACCATGTCAACAGACGTTATCAGCGGCCTGACCCCCCCCCCCCCCTTACCCCTCCCCACCCCCAAGATTACGAAATCAACCGAATTTGTGGAAAATATGAAAAATCTTGAACCCAGCGTTTGTAAAGTGCCTTTAAAAATGTACTTTATTAATGTAATGTAATTACAAAATCTTAAACTTTTTGGTTTATTTTACAAATCCCAATCTTTAGACCGCAGCGCTTCCCGGAACAGGCCCGGGCGACTCAATCGCAGACGAGCGCGTGGAGTATCTACGCACATCGCGCGTGCGGGGGGGGGGCTTCTTCGGCGTGGCACTGCGGTATTTCCGTGCAGGTTTAAACCAAAAAAATGCGATGCGATGACCAAAGTTTATTACGTAATCAGGACGGGCACCCCCTCCTCCCCCCTTCCACGTAATCATCCGTAAGCCTCAGCTCCTACCCCCCTCTACCCCTCGGTGATTACGTAATATTTGGATTGCCCCTTACTTTTCTCCAATATTTTTTTATAAAATAAGCCACATATTATTTTTTTCAACAGCTCGCTTTTGCTGGTTCAATAGTCAGAATGGAACTAACCTACGTTGCACAAAAAACGAACATATCGGCAAAATCGAATGCTTTAAATGCTAATAAAGCTATCTTATAGCAAAGACATGTAAACAACACATGTAAACAAAACATGATTGTACGGCACGATCGTGTATGATTCGCTCCGGCAGTGGGCTGTCAAACATATTGATGACGATATAGTGTACCTACCTATATAAACAAAACACGATCGCACCGGCAGAGTGGGCTGTTAAATATTTCTGACAACAAATTTCTATCTATTAGAACCAATTTAAAAAAATATGAGTGTAATGATCCCTTGTCGCAGGGCTCCCTAAAAGGCATAAGGCCCTTAGGCTGGTGACTACTTGGCCTATTTGATAACCCGGCGCTGGATTGTATCACAAGGGAGCAAAATAATATTTTTACGGCGAGGGCGCTTTTTTGAATCCAGAGCGAAGTGAGGGAATCTTTAGTAGAATCCTGAACGTAGCGAGGGATTCAAAAAAGCGCCCGAGCCAAAAATATTTTGCGCCCGAGTGATACACTCTACTATTCATCACCCTCTATGAGAAAATAAAAGGCGCCTCATATTTTATTGTAATATTATTATTTAATAAAACATAGAGTATGAGTATGCTCAGTTCTAATGCTTTCAGGAGTTAAATCTATACTTTCACTGTCACTTGAAGAACTCGTTTTTCAAAACAAAACGATGAATTTCTTACAATCCGTGAAATATGTCGAAAACACGGGCGACAAAAACAATTGGCGTTCGCGCATTTTTAATTTCATTTGTTTTTTTTTATTCAGCCGGCGGCGCGACTAGGGGCCGTCGTACCAGCCAGTCTTTATTCAAACAATATTTGCGTTCGATTTCGTCGGCGCTGAAGAGTAAGATGTTCCAAATTCAAAAAGTGCGCCGCAAAGATAAATTGCGGCGCACTTATTCAAAAAGTGAGCCGCAGAGATAATTGCGGCGCACTTATTAAGTTTCTTATAGAAAACACCTCTTTTGGGCGCACTTAAAGGCGAACCAAGTCGTCCTTTTCGAATAGATAGGATGAAAAAGCTTTTTCCGCTGGATCCCTCATTTGCTTTCTGATGAGAAGAAATCAACTCGCATGGTGCCTCAAAACTCGCAAAAAGTTCCACAGAGGATTTTCAAATGCAGAATTTAGCACCGCACCAGTTGGCGAATCTTTGATATATGCTTACGACCCCTAAATGAAAAACCAGTCATGAGTATGGGTCTATCAAAATTTGTTGCAGCCAAAAAATGTGTTCGTTGTAGGAGCGTTGCAAACAAAAAGTTATCCCCGAATCCGGGCATGTTGCGACATTTAAAAAACCAGTTGTGTTACCCCAAGACTTTTCCAGCGAGTAGCCACGGACTGAATTCATCTGAATATTAATTTCATTAATAAAATCGATAAGCGCCCTCTCTCGGCCGGCGTATGAACCCGCTTGAGCGACGCCTGGCAGTTGCAGACGCGCGGGGGCGACCGCGCGTCGCCTGGGTTGTACTCAGAATAAAATATAACAGTACCTCTTTTGATCTGCGTATGTATGTATAGGTACAAAAACGATTACTTCACTTTTAGTTTCCCGAAAGGAAAGTATTGAAATCGCGTTAAAAAAATCGAGATGAAGACGGAAATATACATTTTGAGCCCCCCGAGACGATTAAGACCATTTCCAGACCGATCTCTGTCTGTATATCTGTGTGTCTGTATATCTATCTGTGTGTGTATGTGTGTGTCGGTCTGTGTGTGTGTGTGTGTGTGTGTGTGTGTGTGTGTATTCTTCCACGATAGCTAAAATTTCCTTCGCCAATCGATAGTTATGGTCTGTAGTACCTAGATTTATTCGACTGTCGCTCACAAATGTTATTTTAGACTTTGGACCGTATACAAGCAAGGGATTTTTTAAATCTACATCCTATAAGATTAATTATTCACATTGTATTTATTTTATTCATTTATTTATTTATTATTTACTAGTTACATATACATTCAAATTCAAAATCACAAAAGAAAATAGAGTTAATAATACAGAAAAATATACAGGTAGGTATACATATATATGCCTAAGCCCAGGTCAAATAGAGCGTAAATTATGTTTGGTTTTCAGATTTGCATAGTAGGGTGCAACCGAGCCCGCCTTGCTAGGAGGGTCTGGTTACCTGGTCGCCGATATTTTTATGAAAATCTGTTATAATAATTTTTATATAAAGCTGACTATTATGACTATACAATATTATAATGCATAAATTAGGGTTAGCTCCACCTACTACTAGTGTTTTGTTTTTCAGGGGATCCAGCATAAGGCAGGCAGAGCATGCGGTGGAAAATAAAGAAGACGAAACTGGGTAAGACGTGTACAATTTGCTTTCCTTATAACCTCAGGCATGTAAATGTAAATAAATTTAAAGTAACTTCCAATCCGCAAAAGCAATTAGTGAGCCTGAAACCACATTAGCATTTCGAAATAAAGTCGCGACCGTCCGAACGCTTAATGAAGTTTGTTGCGAAATAGGGCATCAAATTTGGCAAAAGTGTCGTTAAAATGTCATAAAATGTCGAAATCGAACTGTTACGGTTACCACAATTAATAGACCTAATCGGTTAGCTACTTACCACCTATTACGGTATTTACTCACCGCTTTTGGCTAAATCTAGGAATTTTATCTGTCTATCTAATTTTAGCACGTCTTTTCATTTTTCGGATTAATATATAGCCTATGACACTCACAAATAATGTGGCTTTCTATTTGTAAAAGAATTTTCAAAATCGGTTCAGTAGATCCAAAGATTACTTCCTACAACGTCACAAACTTTACCTCTTTATAATATTAGTATAGATGTATAGATTCATATGAATTCATAATTAATAAAATATAAAAGTTAGGCATATGCTGTCGCTGACTTTTTTGTAGGCATTATCGAGCTCTACAACTTTACTCTAGAACTTAATCATATATCTCTCATCGTTAATGCAGTGTTAGTTAGAAACGTTTTTGTTCGACCGGTTATTCTCCGACTTACTTTGCAAATCCGACTACCACGAAAAAGTCTTTTCATTTTTCGGATTAATATATAATTTATGACACTCACAAATAATGTGGCTTTCTATTGGTAAAAGAATTTTCAAAATCGGTTCAGTAGATCCAGAGATTACTTCCTACAACATCACAACATCACAATATATATATAGACAAACTAATATTTTTATCAAGGTGGAAAAATAGCTTATGCACCCCTTCTCTACCCAGGTTAGGAAGCCAAGTATGATATTTTTTTGAAAAAGTCCACAAAAAACAAAGTTCATACAATATATATATAGGATACCTACTGTGGTACTAAAACTGGTTTAGTTAATTTCCGTCCGTGTCGGTGTATTTAGCAGCTATGCCTATTGTTATAGAACAAGAAACCTGGTAATGTTGCTTGATGGGTAATATTTAGTATTATGTTTGTTACAGAGTCACTGTGACACCAATATCTCATAAAAACAGATACAATGACAAGAGCAATGATGAAATTCAGGTAACTATTTATTTACTTATTTTTTATATTTATTGTTACAATTTTATTGACACGAAACTAAATAATAAATAGGTTATGTTTAGATCTTATAGTGTAGGTGCATGGTTTAGACAGATCAGATTGACACAACATATGTGTCAAGTTATGTACCTACCTGAAACATTGAATACTTTATGTTTCAGATAGAGACAACAGAGGAAAACAGACAATTTAAAATTGAAGGCCGACGAATCGTAGCGTTAACCACTGTGCTGTTGCTGGAACAATCGCAGTTGGCAATGGACACTCTCAGCTACAAGAGTTTTCTGCAGCACTTAATTTACCAATTATGACACCAACGATATACAAAGCCTGTCATTGTAAAATTCAAAAGCATTGGGAAAAAGTTTCAGTCGAGAGTATGAATCAAGCAGCAGCAAAAGAAAGAGAACTAGCTTTAGCTGAAAGTCGCGTCGACAAAAAAGGTATACCAATCATAGACGTAGTAGTCGATGGGTGTTGGTGTAAGCGGACTTATAAAAGAAATTACTCGGCCTTATCTGGTGCTGCCACCATTATTGGGAGAAAAACAGGAGAAATACTGTTTTTAGGTGTTAAAAATAAATACTGTTCAATTTGTGCTCAAGCTGAAAATAAAAAACAACAACCGAAGACACACAAGTGTTACAAAAATTATAGTGGACCATCCACGGCAATGGAATCTGAAATTCTCGTCGAAGGTTTTAAGTGTTCAATTGATATACATATTTTAAACTATTGATTATTTTCATTTTTAAATGTAATTATTTTGATAACCAGAGATGGATTATTATTTTTAAAATGTATTACCTATTTTAATTGCGTAATTTTATTGTTGTATTTTTTTTATATTTGTAATATTTTTAATTTGACTATTCTATCATTCGATCATTCTATCATTCGACATTCGATCATTCGTTTGTATATTTTATATCTGTATATTTCATTTATTTTAGTTTATATTTATTTATATCTGTATATTTCATTTATTCATTTTATTCAGGTATTTTAGCAGCCTTAGTTATTTCTTAAATATTTTATATTTTTAAATATAAATTCTATTAATTATTGTTTTCAAATTTTAAAAATAGTCAATTTGTACGCAAATGAACCTAACAATGGATTATTCTATCCATTTGACTATACCAAGAGTAGGGATTCCTACCGATTGGCTTGTTTAATTAAAATTAAGATTTAAACTTTTAATTGTATATAAATTGTTTTCTATTCGGCATGAAACCTGAAATAAACATGTTTTATTGATATTATTTTTTTTTCATCTGTCTCGAAGAATATTAAAAGGGTGTCTTCATTTCATTCTTGAAAGGATAGTGATTTTCTATACTACGTTATCTCAACGTTGAATCAGTCAAGAATTATAGAATCAGTCAAGTCAGAACGGCAGAATGCAGAATGCAGTACGCATCTGAACGATCTATGCAAACTTGTATTAAACTGTGGTTGTTCGGTGAGCCAGCCCCTTTTTCGGTGAGCCAGCGGAGCTCGCCTCAAACCGTCAAGGTCGTTCGGCTATACTATCGCCTTAAAGGTGTACTTGAGTATCGACTGTGAATACGCCTTAAGGTTTCAATGTAAAAAAAAAGTTTGGACTCTGCTACTCTTATCTAATCATTTTTCTACTCAACATTAATTGGCTTAACAAATGTATTCACTGCCAGACCCTTGGTGGCACGAGAATCTGGAGACTTTTTACCTCGCGAATAACAGAAAGTACTTTGTCGCAACAGTAAGTGAACCGTCCTTGATCTAAGGCCACCTTGAAGCTGCGGAAGGGGTGTTGCTACAAAGAGAACACGAACTATCCTCTGAATAGCTCGAACTAGCGAAGTTACTGGGGTCTAGAAGTGTATGCTGGAAGCCATTTAAATAAAAAAATGCATCTCTGGCAGTTATACAACATTAACTTTGGAAAAGGTATACAAAGTTATAAGTGATGTCCAGTCATTCTGGTATTAAGGACCAACAGCATGAGCCATACTATTGCTAACGTATTCTCCTCGCAAGTAGGATTTCTTCAGGTTCACGCCGCTTATGTTTGTGCTACCATTCCCCAGACCAGTGCCATTCTCACTGATTCCAGCAAGATTATTTTTGTGAAAAATTATAAAACTAAAAATCAAAAAACTCAAAAACCGAAAAATAAAAAACTGAAAAATCCTAATCGAGTTTTTGGCACTCCGCACGGTCTTTATGGTACCAACAATCCTTTACATCATTAGTTATGCTTTGTCAGAATTTTGATATTCTGGTCCCAGAGTATTTCTGTATCGATGAAGTAACTGAATTTCTTGAACTTCTAGCTTATTAGGGGCCATCCACATATTACGTAATCACGTTTTTGGGATTTTCGGACCCCTCCCTCCTCCACCATGTCAACAGACGTTATCAGCGGCCTGACCCCCCCCCCCTTACCCCTCCCCACCCCCAAGATTACGAAATCAACCGAATTTGTGGAAAATATGAAAAATCTTGAACCCAGCGTTTGTAAAGTGCCTTTAAAAATGTACTTTATTAATGTAATGTAATTACAAAATCTTAAACTTTTTGGTTTATTTTACAAATCCCAATCTTTAGACCGCAGCGCTTCCCGGAACAGGCCCGGGCGACTCAATCGCAGACGAGCGCGTGGAGTATCTACGCACATCGCGCGTGCGGGGGGGGGGGCTTCTTCGGCGTGGCACTGCGGTATTTCCGTGCAGGTTTAAACCAAAAAAATGCGATGCGATGACCAAAGTTTATTACGTAATCAGGACGGGCACCCCCTCCTCCCCCCTTCCACGTAATCATCCGTAAGCCTCAGCTCCTACCCCCCTCTACCCCTCGGTGATTACGTAATATTTGGATTGCCCCTTACTTTTCTCCAATATTTTTTTATAAAATAAGCCACATATTATTTTTTTCAACAGCTCGCTTTTGCTGGTTCAATAGTCAGAATGGAACTAACCTACGTTGCACAAAAAACGAACATATCGGCAAAATCGAATGCTTTAAATGCTAATAAAGCTATCTTATAGCAAAGACATGTAAACAACACATGTAAACAAAACATGATTGTACGGCACGATCGTGTATGATTCGCTCCGGCAGTGGGCTGTCAAACATATTGATGACGATATAGTGTACCTACCTATATAAACAAAACACGATCGCACCGGCAGAGTGGGCTGTTAAATATTTCTGACAACAAATTTCTATCTATTAGAACCAATTTAAAAAAATATGAGTGTAATGATCCCTTGTCGCAGGGCTCCCTAAAAGGCATAAGGCCCTTAGGCTGGTGACTACTTGGCCTATTTGATAACCCGGCGCTGGATTGTATCACAAGGGAGCAAAATAATATTTTTACGGCGAGGGCGCTTTTTTGAATCCAGAGCGAAGTGAGGGAATCTTTAGTAGAATCCTGAACGTAGCGAGGGATTCAAAAAAGCGCCCGAGCCAAAAATATTTTGCGCCCGAGTGATACACTCTACTATTCATCACCCTCTATGAGAAAATAAAAGGCGCCTCATATTTTATTGTAATATTATTATTTAATAAAACATAGAGTATGAGTATGCTCAGTTCTAATGCTTTCAGGAGTTAAATCTATACTTTCACTGTCACTTGAAGAACTCGTTTTTCAAAACAAAACGATGAATTTCTTACAATCCGTGAAATATGTCGAAAACACGGGCGACAAAAACAATTGGCGTTCGCGCATTTTTAATTTCATTTGTTTTTTTTTATTCAGCCGGCGGCGCGACTAGGGGCCGTCGTACCAGCCAGTCTTTATTCAAACAATATTTGCGTTCGATTTCGTCGGCGCTGAAGAGTAAGATGTTCCAAATTCAAAAAGTGCGCCGCAAAGATAAATTGCGGCGCACTTATTCAAAAAGTGAGCCGCAGAGATAATTGCGGCGCACTTATTAAGTTTCTTATAGAAAACACCTCTTTTGGGCGCACTTAAAGGCGAACCAAGTCGTCCTTTTCGAATAGATAGGATGAAAAAGCTTTTTCCGCTGGATCCCTCATTTGCTTTCTGATGAGAAGAAATCAACTCGCATGGTGCCTCAAAACTCGCAAAAAGTTCCACAGAGGATTTTCAAATGCAGAATTTAGCACCGCACCAGTTGGCGAATCTTTGATATATGCTTACGACCCCTAAATGAAAAACCAGTCATGAGTATGGGTCTATCAAAATTTGTTGCAGCCAAAAAATGTGTTCGTTGTAGGAGCGTTGCAAACAAAAAGTTATCCCCGAATCCGGGCATGTTGCGACATTTAAAAAACCAGTTGTGTTACCCCAAGACTTTTCCAGCGAGTAGCCACGGACTGAATTCATCTGAATATTAATTTCATTAATAAAATCGATAAGCGACCTCTCTCGGCCGGCGTATGAACCCGCTTGAGCGACGCCTGGCAGTTGCAGACGCGCGGGGGCGACCGCGCGTCGCCTGGGTTGTACTCAGAATAAAATATAACAGTACCTCTTTTGATCTGCGTATGTATGTATAGGTACAAAAACGATTACTTCACTTTTAGTTTCCCGAAAGGAAAGTATTGAAATCGCGTTAAAAAAATCGAGATGAAGACGGAAA
Organism: Micropterix aruncella; assembly: GCA_944548615.1. Taxonomy (NCBI): domain Eukaryota; kingdom Metazoa; phylum Arthropoda; class Insecta; order Lepidoptera; family Micropterigidae; genus Micropterix; species Micropterix aruncella. The sequence goes on along the minus strand of OX155980.1, from coordinate 83,610,850 downwards.
TATACATTTTGAGCCCCCCGAGACGATTAAGACCATTTCCAGACCGATCTCTGTCTGTATATCTGTGTGTCTGTATATCTATCTGTGTGTGTATGTGTGTGTCGGTCTGTGTGTGTGTGTGTGTGTGTGTGTGTGTGTGTGTGTGTGTGTATTCTTCCACGATAGCTAAAATTTCCTTCGCCAATCGATAGTTATGGTCTGTAGTACCTAGATTTATTCGACTGTCGCTCACAAATGTTATTTTAGACTTTGGACCGTATACAAGCAAGGGATTTTTTAAATCTACATCCTATAAGATTAATTATTCACATTGTATTTATTTTATTCATTTATTTATTTATTATTTACTAGTTACATATACATTCAAATTCAAAATCACAAAAGAAAATAGAGTTAATAATACAGAAAAATATACAGGTAGGTATACATATATATGCCTAAGCCCAGGTCAAATAGAGCGTAAATTATGTTTGGTTTTCAGATTTGCATAGTAGGGTGCAACCGAGCCCGCCTTGCTAGGAGGGTCTGGTTACCTGGTCGCCGATATTTTTATGAAAATCTGTTATAATAATTTTTATATAAAGCTGACTATTATGACTATACAATATTATAATGCATAAATTAGGGTTAGCTCCACCTACTACTAGTGTTTTGTTTTTCAGGGGATCCAGCATAAGGCAGGCAGAGCATGCGGTGGAAAATAAAGAAGACGAAACTGGGTAAGACGTGTACAATTTGCTTTCCTTATAACCTCAGGCATGTAAATGTAAATAAATTTAAAGTAACTTCCAATCCGCAAAAGCAATTAGTGAGCCTGAAACCACATTAGCATTTCGAAATAAAGTCGCGACCGTCCGAACGCTTAATGAAGTTTGTTGCGAAATAGGGCATCAAATTTGGCAAAAGTGTCGTTAAAATGTCATAAAATGTCGAAATCGAACTGTTACGGTTACCACAATTAATAGACCTAATCGGTTAGCTACTTACCACCTATTACGGTATTTACTCACCGCTTTTGGCTAAATCTAGGAATTTTATCTGTCTATCTAATTTTAGCACGTCTTTTCATTTTTCGGATTAATATATAGCCTATGACACTCACAAATAATGTGGCTTTCTATTTGTAAAAGAATTTTCAAAATCGGTTCAGTAGATCCAAAGATTACTTCCTACAACGTCACAAACTTTACCTCTTTATAATATTAGTATAGATGTATAGATTCATATGAATTCATAATTAATAAAATATAAAAGTTAGGCATATGCTGTCGCTGACTTTTTTGTAGGCATTATCGAGCTCTACAACTTTACTCTAGAACTTAATCATATATCTCTCATCGTTAATGCAGTGTTAGTTAGAAACGTTTTTGTTCGACCGGTTATTCTCCGACTTACTTTGCAAATCCGACTACCACGAAAAAGTCTTTTCATTTTTCGGATTAATATATAATTTATGACACTCACAAATAATGTGGCTTTCTATTGGTAAAAGAATTTTCAAAATCGGTTCAGTAGATCCAGAGATTACTTCCTACAACATCACAACATCACAATATATATATAGACAAACTAATATTTTTATCAAGGTGGAAAAATAGCTTATGCACCCCTTCTCTACCCAGGTTAGGAAGCCAAGTATGATATTTTTTTGAAAAAGTCCACAAAAAACAAAGTTCATACAATATATATATAGGATACCTACTGTGGTACTAAAACTGGTTTAGTTAATTTCCGTCCGTGTCGGTGTATTTAGCAGCTATGCCTATTGTTATAGAACAAGAAACCTGGTAATGTTGCTTGATGGGTAATATTTAGTATTATGTTTGTTACAGAGTCACTGTGACACCAATATCTCATAAAAACAGATACAATGACAAGAGCAATGATGAAATTCAGGTAACTATTTATTTACTTATTTTTTATATTTATTGTTACAATTTTATTGACACGAAACTAAATAATAAATAGGTTATGTTTAGATCTTATAGTGTAGGTGCATGGTTTAGACAGATCAGATTGACACAACATATGTGTCAAGTTATGTACCTACCTGAAACATTGAATACTTTATGTTTCAGATAGAGACAACAGAGGAAAACAGACAATTTAAAATTGAAGGCCGACGAATCGTAGCGTTAACCACTGTGCTGTTGCTGGAACAATCGCAGTTGGCAATGGACACTCTCAGCTACAAGAGTTTTCTGCAGCACTTAATTTACCAATTATGACACCAACGATATACAAAGCCTGTCATTGTAAAATTCAAAAGCATTGGGAAAAAGTTTCAGTCGAGAGTATGAATCAAGCAGCAGCAAAAGAAAGAGAACTAGCTTTAGCTGAAAGTCGCGTCGACAAAAAAGGTATACCAATCATAGACGTAGTAGTCGATGGGTGTTGGTGTAAGCGGACTTATAAAAGAAATTACTCGGCCTTATCTGGTGCTGCCACCATTATTGGGAGAAAAACAGGAGAAATACTGTTTTTAGGTGTTAAAAATAAATACTGTTCAATTTGTGCTCAAGCTGAAAATAAAAAACAACAACCGAAGACACACAAGTGTTACAAAAATTATAGTGGACCATCCACGGCAATGGAATCTGAAATTCTCGTCGAAGGTTTTAAGTGTTCAATTGATATACATATTTTAAACTATTGATTATTTTCATTTTTAAATGTAATTATTTTGATAACCAGAGATGGATTATTATTTTTAAAATGTATTACCTATTTTAATTGCGTAATTTTATTGTTGTATTTTTTTTATATTTGTAATATTTTTAATTTGACTATTCTATCATTCGATCATTCTATCATTCGACATTCGATCATTCGTTTGTATATTTTATATCTGTATATTTCATTTATTTTAGTTTATATTTATTTATATCTGTATATTTCATTTATTCATTTTATTCAGGTATTTTAGCAGCCTTAGTTATTTCTTAAATATTTTATATTTTTAAATATAAATTCTATTAATTATTGTTTTCAAATTTTAAAAATAGTCAATTTGTACGCAAATGAACCTAACAATGGATTATTCTATCCATTTGACTATACCAAGAGTAGGGATTCCTACCGATTGGCTTGTTTAATTAAAATTAAGATTTAAACTTTTAATTGTATATAAATTGTTTTCTATTCGGCATGAAACCTGAAATAAACATGTTTTATTGATATTATTTTTTTTTCATCTGTCTCGAAGAATATTAAAAGGGTGTCTTCATTTCATTCTTGAAAGGATAGTGATTTTCTATACTACGTTATCTCAACGTTGAATCAGTCAAGAATTATAGAATCAGTCAAGTCAGAACGGCAGAATGCAGAATGCAGTACGCATCTGAACGATCTATGCAAACTTGTATTAAACTGTGGTTGTTCGGTGAGCCAGCCCCTTTTTCGGTGAGCCAGCGGAGCTCGCCTCAAACCGTCAAGGTCGTTCGGCTATACTATCGCCTTAAAGGTGTACTTGAGTATCGACTGTGAATACGCCTTAAGGTTTCAATGTAAAAAAAAAGTTTGGACTCTGCTACTCTTATCTAATCATTTTTCTACTCAACATTAATTGGCTTAACAAATGTATTCACTGCCAGACCCTTGGTGGCACGAGAATCTGGAGACTTTTTACCTCGCGAATAACAGAAAGTACTTTGTCGCAACAGTAAGTGAACCGTCCTTGATCTAAGGCCACCTTGAAGCTGCGGAAGGGGTGTTGCTACAAAGAGAACACGAACTATCCTCTGAATAGCTCGAACTAGCGAAGTTACTGGGGTCTAGAAGTGTATGCTGGAAGCCATTTAAATAAAAAAATGCATCTCTGGCAGTTATACAACATTAACTTTGGAAAAGGTATACAAAGTTATAAGTGATGTCCAGTCATTCTGGTATTAAGGACCAACAGCATGAGCCATACTATTGCTAACGTATTCTCCTCGCAAGTAGGATTTCTTCAGGTTCACGCCGCTTATGTTTGTGCTACCATTCCCCAGACCAGTGCCATTCTCACTGATTCCAGCAAGATTATTTTTGTGAAAAATTATAAAACTAAAAATCAAAAAACTCAAAAACCGAAAAATAAAAAACTGAAAAATCCTAATCGAGTTTTTGGCACTCCGCACGGTCTTTATGGTACCAACAATCCTTTACATCATTAGTTATGCTTTGTCAGAATTTTGATATTCTGGTCCCAGAGTATTTCTGTATCGATGAAGTAACTGAATTTCTTGAACTTCTAGCTTATTAGGGGCCATCCACATATTACGTAATCACGTTTTTGGGATTTTCGGACCCCTCCCTCCTCCACCATGTCAACAGACGTTATCAGCGGCCTGACCCCCCCCCCCCTTACCCCTCCCCACCCCCAAGATTACGAAATCAACCGAATTTGTGGAAAATATGAAAAATCTTGAACCCAGCGTTTGTAAAGTGCCTTTAAAAATGTACTTTATTAATGTAATGTAATTACAAAATCTTAAACTTTTTGGTTTATTTTACAAATCCCAATCTTTAGACCGCAGCGCTTCCCGGAACAGGCCCGGGCGACTCAATCGCAGACGAGCGCGTGGAGTATCTACGCACATCGCGCGTGCGGGGGGGGGGGGCTTCTTCGGCGTGGCACTGCGGTATTTCCGTGCAGGTTTAAACCAAAAAAATGCGATGCGATGACCAAAGTTTATTACGTAATCAGGACGGGCACCCCCTCCTCCCCCCTTCCACGTAATCATCCGTAAGCCTCAGCTCCTACCCCCCTCTACCCCTCGGTGATTACGTAATATTTGGATTGCCCCTTACTTTTCTCCAATATTTTTTTATAAAATAAGCCACATATTATTTTTTTCAACAGCTCGCTTTTGCTGGTTCAATAGTCAGAATGGAACTAACCTACGTTGCACAAAAAACGAACATATCGGCAAAATCGAATGCTTTAAATGCTAATAAAGCTATCTTATAGCAAAGACATGTAAACAACACATGTAAACAAAACATGATTGTACGGCACGATCGTGTATGATTCGCTCCGGCAGTGGGCTGTCAAACATATTGATGACGATATAGTGTACCTACCTATATAAACAAAACACGATCGCACCGGCAGAGTGGGCTGTTAAATATTTCTGACAACAAATTTCTATCTATTAGAACCAATTTAAAAAAATATGAGTGTAATGATCCCTTGTCGCAGGGCTCCCTAAAAGGCATAAGGCCCTTAGGCTGGTGACTACTTGGCCTATTTGATAACCCGGCGCTGGATTGTATCACAAGGGAGCAAAATAATATTTTTACGGCGAGGGCGCTTTTTTGAATCCAGAGCGAAGTGAGGGAATCTTTAGTAGAATCCTGAACGTAGCGAGGGATTCAAAAAAGCGCCCGAGCCAAAAATATTTTGCGCCCGAGTGATACACTCTACTATTCATCACCCTCTATGAGAAAATAAAAGGCGCCTCATATTTTATTGTAATATTATTATTTAATAAAACATAGAGTATGAGTATGCTCAGTTCTAATGCTTTCAGGAGTTAAATCTATACTTTCACTGTCACTTGAAGAACTCGTTTTTCAAAACAAAACGATGAATTTCTTACAATCCGTGAAATATGTCGAAAACACGGGCGACAAAAACAATTGGCGTTCGCGCATTTTTAATTTCATTTGTTTTTTTTTATTCAGCCGGCGGCGCGACTAGGGGCCGTCGTACCAGCCAGTCTTTATTCAAACAATATTTGCGTTCGATTTCGTCGGCGCTGAAGAGTAAGATGTTCCAAATTCAAAAAGTGCGCCGCAAAGATAAATTGCGGCGCACTTATTCAAAAAGTGAGCCGCAGAGATAATTGCGGCGCACTTATTAAGTTTCTTATAGAAAACACCTCTTTTGGGCGCACTTAAAGGCGAACCAAGTCGTCCTTTTCGAATAGATAGGATGAAAAAGCTTTTTCCGCTGGATCCCTCATTTGCTTTCTGATGAGAAGAAATCAACTCGCATGGTGCCTCAAAACTCGCAAAAAGTTCCACAGAGGATTTTCAAATGCAGAATTTAGCACCGCACCAGTTGGCGAATCTTTGATATATGCTTACGACCCCTAAATGAAAAACCAGTCATGAGTATGGGTCTATCAAAATTTGTTGCAGCCAAAAAATGTGTTCGTTGTAGGAGCGTTGCAAACAAAAAGTTATCCCCGAATCCGGGCATGTTGCGACATTTAAAAAACCAGTTGTGTTACCCCAAGACTTTTCCAGCGAGTAGCCACGGACTGAATTCATCTGAATATTAATTTCATTAATAAAATCGATAAGCGCCCTCTCTCGGCCGGCGTATGAACCCGCTTGAGCGACGCCTGGCAGTTGCAGACGCGCGGGGGCGACCGCGCGTCGCCTGGGTTACGCGCCAACAGACGGCGTTAATATTTGATTACAATGTATTGCGGAATTTAAATATTATAAGTGTAGGTTGTATACGAGATATTCCAACAAAAATTGCAAAATGTGATTTCATCCCAACAAGGCATCCGAGTACAAAATTTCAAGCCTCTAAGTCTAATATTTCGAGATGATATGTGACTAGTGCCTCACCTAGAGGACCGATTTCGACCAGAATTTTTCGACTTTCAATCAATACCGAATTTCAACACAATGGGATTTAGCGTTTGGGCGCTAACGTGGAGGAATACACTCCGACCCGCAGACACGCAGGCAGACTTCAAACTGGAAATGGTCTTAATCGTCTCATTGGGGCTCAAAATAAATATTTCAGTATTCATTTCAAAAACAAATTTTAGCGCGCTCTCAATACTTTCCCTCTTAGACGGTTAGTGGGCCGGGAAAGTAAAAATATTTACACCTGAAGTAACAGAGTCACCTATTGCTCAAACAAACCAATGCTTGCTTCCGACTCGATACTACACCTAAAATATTTATACTACAGAAACGAGCCATCCGTGCTATTTATAAATTAGGTGCTAGACAGTCGTTACGCGGAAAATTTAAAGAAATCAATATTTTGACACTTGCATCTCATTACATCTATGAAAACATAATGTACGTGCATAAAAATAAAGAACTGTTTTTTTAAAAAACTCTGATAGGCATGGTGTCAATACTAGAAATAAAATTAAACTTGCTGACCATAAAAGTCGACTCTCCAAAACCACAAAATCATTCAAAGGGCAATGTATACGCTTCTACAATAAAGTCCCAGAAAACATGCAAAATTTATCTGTGATACAATTTAAGTTATTTATTAAGAAGAAGCTGTACTCAAAGGGCTACTATAAAATAAATGATTATCTAGACGACAAAGACCCTTGGAAATAAAATGGTTACCTCGATGATTTATATCACGTTATTTGTCACAATAATTTGTTATAATGTCCCAATAATTTAATTTTTATATCATTTATGTATGTTTGTATGCATTATTGACGTCAAAAAGTTACGATTTCGTACTATTTTGAATAAAAAACTTATGATTATGATTATTATACATCTGCTAAGACTTGGTCGATTAAGGAAGGGGGATTAATATACATATAGCACTGAGTATAAATAATAAATGATTAATAGAATAGTATGTATGATTTCTGGCCCACCAAGAGAATAGTGGGGAAATTATTGTGAATGAGTTAAAAAATGGCAAGATGAAGATGGAAATATCCATTTTGAGCCTGAGATGATTATGACCATTCCTAGATTTTAAGTCTTACACGATAGTGCCCAAGCGCTTCATCCGATTGACCTGAAATTTGGCACACAGGTTTGGTCTCGGCAGGAGTTGAAAAGGTTGTGGTTGAAAACGGTTCACCAGGGGGCGCACTTGTCATATTTCAATCTTGAAATATTAGACTTACAGACTTAAAATTGGTGCAGATGCCTTTTACGAATAATACTGTTTAAATTCCGACATACACTTTAATCAAATATTAGGCTCAAACCCGTCCCACCAGTATGTACATATATAGAGGTGAAAGTATGACTACGTATACCAAATCACATAGAGAATAAAGAATCACCTTCACATTGATCGACATCTAGGCATTTAAAGCCAGCGATGGCCAGCGCAAAAAAGATCACAATCTTGGCTAACATGTTGCCACCTCAATATTTTAATACTATTATATCATGTGTATTTGATGACATCCCATATGTATCCATAATACTCATATGTACAATTCTAATTAAAAACGTTACAAGCTTAAAATATTAAAAAAACTTTTGATGTTTATTTTAATTTGCTATCGCTCCTCATAATAACTTATTATGCTCAAATATTGCTACTTCTGATTTCACGAAACGATCATGCTAATTAGATTAGGTATAATTTTCATCGCTATTTAAGCTTTTTATTATTGTATTTAGGAATTCATATTAAAATATAATTACTTACTGTAAAAAATATAAAAAAAGATAAAAATGTTAATTTAATTTTGTTTAAATCAATAGAGCTGTCATTTATTTTTTGTTACTAAGGTAAAAGCCTATTACAACAACATAAATCCCCCTCATAAAAAAAACAGCTACAGTATTAATACTAGCGACTTCTTATCTGGTATAGATGTAGTATATGTATTATTAAGTTTTCTTTTGTGTGGCATATGAATGGTTTCACAAAACCTTTGTGCAGTGATAATAGCAAATTTCAACATTCGACTGAATCGGCTTTTTGCAGGATCCAGCAAACAGGATGCTCAGATGAATGCTAGTATTGGAACACGTCCCACTAAACGGGATCCTGCGAAAAACCGTTCCCGCGAAGACCAGGATGTTGCCGTGGAAACGTAGCGAAAGGGGCAGAAAGCAACCAACAACAACAACCAAATCAGAATACAAAAAGAGAATAAGACACAGAAGATCAGCCTCATGGAGGAACTTCTGCGACAATATATCCACAATTACCCAAGCAAATAGAACAAGGAAGATCATGGCCGATCAACCAAAACAACTACTGGGCACTCTGAGAAGGAAAGACAACAGCACCACTAGTAACCCGGCTGAGACCGAAAGTCTACTGGTAGAAACGCACTTCCCAGGTTGCAGAGTAGTTGACAAACAAGAATGGGACGTACAAACAGAAAACTATCATCCGACCGAAAACGAGTGGAAGATAGCGGAGCATATAACGGAACGGACCAAAACAGCCTGGGCAACGAACAGTTTCAACAACTTCAAATCACCAGGACTAGATGGAATATACCCAGCCCTCCTAAAATGGGGAGGAGACAAACTTATCGAACAACTAGCAAGCATACTATGTAGCTGCATCGCCTTTAGATACATTCCACAGAAATGGAGAGAAGTAAAGGTGATCTTTCTACCAAAACCAGGGAAAACTGATTACACAGACCCGAAATCTTTCAGACCCATTAGCCTTACCTCCTTCATGCTAAAAACACTAGAAAGACTATGTGACAGAGAACTGAAGGATACAGCACTTAAAAACATAGGTATTCACCCGAACCAACACGCATACACACAAGGCAAATCGACAGATTCAGCACTGCATGCCGTTGTAAACAACATAGAAACTGCACTAGCAAGGAAAAACTCCTGCCTAGGCACCTTCATTGACATAGAAGGAGCGTTCGACAAGACAAATTTCAGTAGCATTCAACAAGCTCTAAACAGACATCAAACCGAACCATTGATTACAGAATGGATAATGAACATGCTAAGAAAGAGAATCATCAGGCTATCTGAAAACCAAAATCACCAGGCGCTCGTGATGAGAGGATGCCCACAAGGAGGTGTACTCTCGCCACTTCTATGGAACCTGGTAGTAAACGACCTGATAACAAAACTAAACAACAATCATTTCCTAACAATAGGATATGCAGATGATCTAGTAATAATGATCAACGGACTAGTAACAAGCACATTGTGCGACCTTACATAAACAGCTTTGAAAATAGTAGAGAAATGGTGCAAGGAGAATGACCTATCGGTAAATCCAAAAAAGACCGACACCATTCTCTTCACACATAAACGGAAATTGGGTACATACAAAATGCCAACCTTGTTTGGATCCAGACTAACGCTCTCTAAAGAAGTAAAGTACCTAGGAATAACTTTGGACGAAAAACTAAACTGGAATAAACACCTAGAAAACAAACTAAACAAAGCAACAGTCGCCTTCTGGCAATGCCGAAGAATGGTGGGCAAGAAATGGGGACTAGCCCCACACATTATACTGTGGCTGTACAAAATGATAATAATACCAATGATAAGCTACGGAGCTGTAGTATGGTGGCCCCGCACCCAACTTACTACTGCAATCAACAAATTACAGAAAGTGCAAAGGCTAGCATGTATAGCAGCTACCGGCTGCATGAGAACAACTCCGACAGCGGCGCTGGAAATCATGCTAGGGCTTCTACCACTACACATACATATACAAAAAGAAGCAGCCGCAACGGCTACTCGTCTAAAGAATCTAAACTTATGGACCAAATATAAAACACCGCACACGAATATATATGATAATATACTGTCAAGCTTTCCAATGCTGGATGCGGCAATCGACAGAATACCCAAAACTATGATCTTCTGGAAAGAATATGCCATATCATTAACAGAAGACTCAAAAGAAGCACTGAATCAAACGGACCTAAGAATCTAGACAGATGGATCAAAAACCAACAAAGGTACAGGATGTGGTGTCTTCTCGGAAGACCTAAATATACACATCTCCAAACCACTCGGAGCACACAACACAGTATTCCAAGAAGAATGTATGGGAATAATAGAAGCTTGCAACGCAGTGAAACAGCGGCAGCTAAAACACGAAAACATATGTATTCTATCGGACAGCAGGTCAGTGCTACAGGCACTGGGAAGCGATAGATTTACATCTGGGCTCATATACGAATGCCACCAAAGCCTCCTCGAGGTGTGCGGAAAAGGCAATAAGGTGACACTGAAATGGATCAAGGGACACAGTAACTCAAGAGGAAACGATGCTGCGGATGAACTAGCCCGTAAGGGCTCAGACACACCGGCATACGGACCCGAACCTATCGTGCCCCTACCCTACTCGCACATAAACAACCAACTTGACAACCACTACAAACAATTACATCAAACACACTGGAAAGAGATAGACACCTGCAGACAAACCAAAGAAATAGTAGTGGAATACAACCACAAACTTACCAAAACACTTCTAAGGACAAAAAGGCCCCAACTACGCAAACTAGTGGGACTGATAACAGGACACAACACACTAAACAAACACCTCTTCAACATGGGCGGAACGAATAGCCCTATGTGCAGAGCATGCATGGAGGCGGAAGAAACCACAAAACACATTCTGCTAGATTGTAAACAGGTAGAAGTATACAGGACAAAACACCTTGGGACTCCAGGCACCCTGCGCGAGGCAGCAGGAAACCTGAAAGCCCTGCTGGCTTTCGTAGAGGAACTGGGGTGGGTGGAATAGAGCTACCCCCGTTACACGCAAAATAGGCACACTGGATGTCGACTTGCGGAGGAACGCCCAGTATAACTAACTAACTAACTAAGGGGCAGAAAGCAGCTCGCGTTGGTGCCTTAAAACTCTCGAAAAGTTCCACAGAGGAACTTTAAATGTTGCATTTAGCATTGTCCCAGGTAGCGAATCCTCGATCTGTGCGCAGGATCCTAAAATGAGAACCAGTCACGAGCATTTTTTGCAGCCAAAAATAGTTGTCCGTTGTAGGAGCGTCGCAAAGAAAACGGTCGAAACAAAGAGCACTCAAATCACAGTAGTGTACAAACATTTGTTTGCAATAAGTCCTCCTCCACAGCGACAATGTAAGCGAGCTCTCACACCGCCCGAATAACAAAAGTATTTCTCCAAAAAGAGCTCGTGAATGTTGGACCACGATTTATTAACATTCCCCAAAATTAAAATAAATTTCGTGATCAATGATTTTCGACACCGTAAAAATACCGTCGATACCTTCCAAGCCGCCATTTGAGTACCTGGACTTCTGAATAGAATTAATAAGGATAATAAGAATGACTGAATTTATTTCCACAAGTTACCCTTAAAATGGTAATTTTCAGTCAGCCTAACCAGCCCGAACCCCATACCAAGGTAGATTATGATCGCAAATAAAATAAAATACAAATAGAGCTGCCATGGAAATCACTAACTAAAGTCTTGGGGGTGAGCAGTGGATTCCGGACTAAATGTGGTAGGTTTAGGACAGCTGTCTTGCCACATGTAAGCATCGCCTTACCATCCATTCGCTCCCCCTTTGAAGCCATAGAAATTGAGATGCAGTCGTAGAATTTTAATTTAGTTTGTATAATTTTATTGATGTTTTTAATTTTTAAACTGTATTCACGTATTAGATAAGACTTGCCCTCTCGTCTCAAAATAATTTACCGATGTTAGTACCACCTCAACACAGGTTCATACCTAGTGAGATGGTAAACTGATATGTCAAAAAGATGAATTTCCTTTCTAAACTAGGTATAATATGTACACTTATTATAAAATGTTTTTGTGATATGATAAGGATTTTCTTTATGTAAATTGTAACTTGAATTAAGGAAACAAACAAATTAAAAAAAATAATACGTGTGGCACTCGGGGACTGCCGCGGTAAAGCTATTGCATAGCATTTTTAACAACTTATGCAATTATAATTATTTATTTATTTTATTTTTTCTGATATCAGATAACTGCGCTCTATCGAATCATTTGCGGCTGCGGAAGCAAATGATTCGAAATAATTAAAACGTCTTCCGATAGATCGCCGCGCACGAATTTTATTCGATAAAGTAAAAAAAACGGATATTATTCTTTTCTTTGACTATTCGAAAAAAAAATCGTAGATGACAAGATAGATAATTAAATTATCTTTAAAATGGTGCAGGTTTCATAATAATATGCCAGATAGTATTTGCGTAGTAGTCGTTTTTGTGTTCGGTTAGACCTAATTTCACAAATTATGTAATTACACTATGTAATATAAACATAATCTAAAATATTCAAAGCTAAGAATATTAGGAAAATGTTCTTGTTTAACATATATTTTTTTCGAATCGTAAGCAGTACTCGTTTAGACGTAATTAACAGTTTAAAATCATTAATTTTCGTTAAGAAATTTCTTCATTCGGTCGCCGTGCTGGCCTAGGCCCGGGATAAAAGCTATGCAATAGCTTTAAAATAGCTGAATAAAAAATAAATAAATTTGAGATTAAGCCGTAGAATTTGAGATTATTATATTTAAGATAATTGATAATTTAGGTTACTTATTATTATTATTATTTATTTATATACACTAGCAGCTTTTGCAGCTGGTGCGTGTACTTCACGTGTTGAGTGTACTGTTTGTCTTTGTTTTATTTTATTCCTTACACTTTTTAATTGCCATTTTTACTAAATGTTTGTCTAGTAGATTTTTAAAACCATTCACTGAGATAGCACTTATCACTTCTTGTGGTAGTTTGTTCCAAGAGTCCACCACTCGGTTAGTCAAAAAGTACTTTCTTGGGTTGGAACTAAAACTGTTTCGGTTTAGTTTTAAGGAATGTCCACGGAGTTTCTCGTTGGTGTTCATTGTGTACATTGCATTAAGGTTGGCTACATCATAATGACCATTCAGAATCTTAAACGTCTCGATGAGGTCCCCTCTTTGTCTTCTTTGCTCAAGTGTAGTAAGACCCAGTGCATCCAAGCGGTTTTCATAAGGCTCGTTCCTTAGGGATGGAACCATCTTGGTTGCCCGCCTTTGCACTTTCTCCAGCAGTTCAATGTCTTTTATGAAGTAGGGGTTCCACACCTGGTAAGAGTATTCGAGGAGAGGGCGGACGTACGTTTTGTAGAGTTTGAGGAACAAATCAGAGTTTATGTAGGAGAAAGCTTTCCTAATCATGTAAAGAAGTGAGTTTGCTCTTTTCACAACTTCTACTATATGCGGTTCCCATTTGAGGTCCTGGGACACAATTACTCCAAGATCTTTCTGTGTGGTAACTGGGTGTACAGGTGTTCCCTCGATCGTGTATTTGTGATGCGGATTCTTGGGACCTATATGCAGTACGGTGCATTTCTCTGCGTTTAGTGTGAGAAGCCAGTCCTTAGTCCATTGCACGATGTGGTCGAGGTTGTCTTGAATCAGTTGACGGCTTATGACAGGATCTCCAAAGAATTTGGTGTCATCAGCAAAAAGCGTAAAGGATGTTTCCATAATCGCTTTGAGGTCTGTCAGGAAAATACCGAACACAACAGGGCCGATCACCGAACCCTGAGGCACGCCACTGAGAACGTCATGGGCTTCAGATAGTTCCTCTCCGACTCGCACCTTGAATTTCCTGTTCGATAGAAAATCTGCAATCCATGACAGTAATTTGCCTCTAAACCCAAAATGTTCCAGTTTGTGGATTAATCGTTTTATTGGGACTCGGTCGAATGCCTTCTCGTAGTCCAAGTAAATTACATCAGAGAGTTCCGTTCGTCCCACTTACGAGTCCATTGGTCAACACATGTGAGGAGGTTAGTCACAGTTGAGCGTCTCGGGACGAAGCCATGTTGCTCCTCGATTGTTATGTTTTCCCGGGCTAGAAAAAGTCTTATTTTTTCGGCTACAATTTTTTCCATAGCTTTGCAAACAAGGCTGGTAAGGCTAATCGGGCGATAGTTGGCTGGAGAGAGTTTATCACCTTTTTTGTAAATGTACTTGTAAGTTTTGTATTGGGAGCACACTTATCAAAGAATATTATAATAAATTGTTAAATCGCAGAAAAATGCGGTAGTTTTGCTGCTAAGACCCTATCGTTTACTTGGGTCTGCTCATCTCATGGTTCAACTCCTTTCTCGAAGAGGGCCGAACCTGGAATGGACTTTGTTTTAACGATTTCAAAATTTATTTTAATACTTATTTCATGATTTATTTATTGAAAATTGACCTATTTGTGTAAATGATTTCAAAATAATAAAAGCTATGATGTAAACAATCGTCTGTTATTTTATTATTACTTTATTTCGAGCTAGGATAGGCGTGATTAGAGCGTCATCTAGAGCGCGTTTAGCGCGGCTTTACAGGGTGAGTTTTTAATTAGTGAGATCCTTGTAGTACAATGAATCAGTACAATGAAATAAGCATGTTTTGTTTTATTTTTTATTTTTTTATTAAATTGAAAACTTAACCTGTATATCTTACATGGTTTTACAAAGAGATAATAGTGCAGAGAAGAATGAAAACTTAAAAAAAACTATTTTTTAGCTGGCGGTCCATTGGCGTATTCATTATGGACGACTAAGTCTAAGCCCTCAACTTCCACTTTGTCAATGACGTACTTGCGATTAACCCTGTAAAAAATAAAAGAGTATTTATTAATTTTATTTAATCAATGCACAAAGATTATGCTAAATGTTACGTCATTAGTAGGGCGGTGTCGACTACAACGGGCGAACCCGCCACCCCAGGCTGGTATAACGATATATGATTGTTCTTTCAGCCGTGGGATGAATGTAGAAGACTTAGAGACAATACAACCTACTGTCTAGCTCCACCAACAAGCCTGTTAGACACCGCGTAGAGTTAACCTTCAGGATACCTCCGTCCTCCCGACTGGTTTCGGGTCCGAAGTCACTTACGCAGCCTCTACCTACTGTATTATAGCGGTAATTCAATTTGAATTTATCGTGGACCAGTGCGTCCTTTGCCCGTAGTGCCACTCGGGATCAGGTGGCTCAAGGTCGTTTCAAGAGGGCCATGACAACAGGTCAATATCCACCCCCACTGATTAGGAGACAGTATATTTACATAGTCTCGAGACTCCTTCAGGACTTAGTCAGAGTGCCCAACTGATTGACGTCGCCGAACGGTGCGCAAATCGTCCAGTAGCGCCGGGATGCAATCCCACTAAAAGAAACCGGTCCACTAGCTTGTGAGGCCTGAAACGCGAGAGTCTTACCCGTAGTAGCCTTCCACTTGAGGAGGCATCTGAATAGGAGCTTAATCGTGAGTTGAGCTGATCCAAGACCAAAATAGATCTTGTGGCCCAAGCTGCACGAAACCGTTCGCTACTTGTTACATCGATAAAATATACACAAAAAAAACGGTTGTGTCTATCCAAGGCTTTCCCGGCAAGCAGACAAGCTCCCCCTCCCCAACGCCAACGTACCCACCCCCCTTCCCCCGAAGGTGATTATGTTGATTATGATCGCAAGAAAAATACAAATGGGGCTGATATGGAATCACCAACTAAGGTCTGGGGGTGGAGCAGTGGATTCCGGACTAACTGTGGTAGGTTTAGGACAGCTGTCTTGCCACATGTGAGCATCACCTTACCATCCATTCGCTCCCCCTTTGAAGCCATAGAATTTGAGATGCAACCGTAGAATTTGAGATGAAGCCCTAGAATTTGATATTATTAAGTTTTAGATAATTTTTCTACGAAAGACCAAGATTGGAGTATTTTTGTAGTACTTCCGTGGTATTTAAATGGCTATTTTCCACTATGATTTCTTAAATGCCAGAATTTAAAAATTATTTGTGTCGCTTGTACCGGGTGGGCCATCTAACGTTTTAAATATGACCTAGCGGTTCCTTCGTTTTCGAAAGGTAGAATGACATTCATTTATTGACAGAAAATTAGTTTTATGTTTGACATTTGCAAAATGGGACGATATACGCTCGAACGAAACTGGGAAATATTAAAAACTTCCTTCCAAGGTGTCTTTAATCAAGGAACCACCGTTTCGGTCAATGGCGAGCGTTACCGTGCCATACTCGATGCATTTTTGTTTCCAAAAGTTGAAGAGAATGACATGGACGACATTTGGTTTGAACAGGATGGCATAACTTGCCACACAGCCACACTTGAAATGTTTCAAGTGAAAATCTTTTCCGTACACAAGAATATATCCAAAGTTTTCTTTTCACTCTATTACATTTTCTTCTTCTCCGTCGTTCCCTCACTACTGTGGATCGTGGCCACTAGACAACAGTTTGCCTACGAGGCTCCTCCACTTCGATCTGTCTTCTGCATGGCGGGTTGCAGATTGTATTGACCCTTTTGTAACTTCTTTGATGAGGTGGTTCCATCTGGCCGGTGATCTGCCTCTGCTTCTTCTTCCCTCCACTTGACCCCCGGAAAGCATTTTCTCCAGATTCTCTGGGTTTCTCCTGGCAACATGACCGAAGAACTGCAGGACCCTTCTCATGCATACGGTGGAGAGCCTCACTTGGATGCCGAGTTCTTCTAGGACAGATTTGTTGGTGCGGCGTGCTGTCCATGGGATTCCTAGCATTTTACGCCAACACCACATGTGACACATGGTGAGTGTCCGAGCCTTCAGGGTCCATGTCTCCGATGCATAGAGAAAGATCGAGAAAACCAGAGCTCGAACCAGCCTGACCTTAGTCCGCGTACTTATACCCCGATTCTTCCACAGCCTTTCTAGCTTGCTCATGGCCGAGATTGCCATCTGGCTTCTGCGTGAGACCTCCTTTTCGCAGTTTCCGTCGTTGCATATCATGAAGGCCACGACATAGACAAAGTCTTTCACAGCTTGAAGGTCACTCAGCTCATTGGTGCGTTGCATGGTTCCAGCCCGGTCCACAAACATGAGTTTGGTCTTGCTGTGGTTCATGTGAAGTCCACACTCCTTGCTTCCCGTCTCCACCCTGTGTAATAGGGTCGCCGACTCATTTTCATCGGCACCCATGATGGTCGTGTCGTTGGTCAATCTTAGGTTATTGATTCTGAGACCTCCAATGCGAATTCCACCCTCCCATTCGTCTAGGACTTTTCTCATTATATGTACGGCGATCAGGTTGAAAAAAATCCTACCGACCAATAAGTCTCCTCCACTAAGATGGGTTCCCGGCCATGCAGGAATCGAGGGAAATGAAAAAGCCGACGAACTTGCTAGGACGGGAGCAAAGGGAACGTTATACGGCCCTGAACCTTGCTGTGGCGTACCAAAAAGCCTTGCAAACCTAATGCTCAAACAAATGTGTTTAGAACAATCCGTCAACCACTGGAACAACACGCCAGGGTTGTTACATTCCAAAGCGCTTATTAAGGCTTACGACCATAAGACGGCCCGTGAGGCCCTATCGCTAAATAGGAACAATCTACGCATACTGGTGAGGGCGCTCACGGGGCATTGTGGCCTGAACAAACACATGTTCAACCTCAAGCTCAGAGACACAAATATGTGCAGGTTCTGCCAAGGGACAGAGGAAACCCCCCAGCATCTCATGTGCGAGTGTGGCCCGCTGATGCATAAAAGATACACCCACTTGGGTGGTCACTACCTCCAACCTGAGGAGGTAAAACAATCTGGCGCCAAAAGCCTGTTGCGGTTCTTAATGACACGAGGCTTAGCGCAGAACTATAGTAGGTGGCGAACACAATAGATCTGCAATGGTCGCAGTGTTATAAGGCTCATAAAGACCTTAGACAAGCCCCACTCAACTAATAATAATAAGGTATTTTAGTGACTTTCCAGTACTTTACGCAACAAAATTATGAAATTTAGGTAGGCGGCAGGTGGCGTGGAACAAGACGCGAACAGGACGTATTTTACTATATATCTAAAGGTAGCGTCTAAAAACGCAAATACACGCCACTCTACTTAAATTATTAACTCGATTCGAAAATTAATAACTTATGCAAAGCGAAGCCACGGGCAACACCTAGTAATTAATATTGTTATGACCTATAATATTGAAGCTCCTAAACGGGCCAAATTTTCGCTGCAATATGTGGCTGCAATACATTGCCTGGCAACATTGCTAGCAATACCAGCCATACTATGCAATAAACGGAAATAATTTTAGTATATTCCAGCCATAAAGCCACATATTTTTCAAACTGGCTTAAACATATTTATGTGTGGCCAGCGTATTATATGTAGGGGCTCGTAACATATTTATGTGTAGGGGCTCGAAGGGTTGGTAAGGTCGTGGTGGGGCCTACTCTGCTGGAGAGTAGGTCTCTATAAAATGCCACGTAAAGCCAAGTTGCAGTCGGCCAGCAACTCTACCATCAAGTCCGACTCCCTGGCGTCCCCGCCGCGAGTCCTGGGCAATGTGACTCTGGTCATAGCAGACAGGGAGAGGGCGAAAGGCGGTCCTCCGGCGCCTCAAAACAGGAAACACCCAGCTAAGGGAAGGAAATCCCTGACAGAAAAACCGCTCACACCGTAACCCTGTGGTCATGTCTTGCAGGAATGGGGGCCTTGGCTTAACCGCCCGGGCTACGAGGAAGACAACCTCTTCAAAAACTACCCCAATTCTACGGTGGGAAACGTGCCAAGGGATGAGTGGCTGGTGGGTCAACCAGTTATGAACGCCAACCTCGATGGACCAGGCTAACATCGTTCAACAGTGCCCTCTCACAGGAATGGGCGTCACCCTGTGAGTGACTATTTATATCGACCCTACTCGTGGGACAAACATGAATAATACTGAAATTTATAATAAAGATCCAAACCAACAAAAAGATACAACCAACCAAAAAATCTTAACACAACAAGTCCTCACAAGGGGCTTTTTATAACTCGATCACGCACGCCTTCTCTTAGTGACATAACGAACGTTAATGCTACAGTTACAAATGATGATAACGAAGGAGAATGTACAGTAGCTACAGGTGGAAAAAGACAACTGGAAAGCCCTGAAACAACAAAAAATCCGAAACAAACCAAACTCAATGCCTACTGGCTAGGGCAGCCCATATCAACGTCTAATAGATTCTCCATTTTCGAACCACTGATCCAGCTGCTTAATGATCATGCAAATGGAAATTACGAAATTAAAGTGTTCCATAATGAACAGGTTAGAATTCAACCAAAAACTCAGGAAGTTTACTCTATTATTGTAAAGGAACTAGAACTGAAGGAGACCGAATTCTATACCTACAAGCCGAAGCAAGAAAGAAACTTTAAAGTAGTCCTAAAAAACATACATCCCTCTACGGATACTGAGGAGATTAAGAGAGAGTTAAGCGAACTTGGTCATATCGTTACCAACATATGGAACATCAAGCAAAGATTGACACAAAAACCTCTGCCAATCTTCATAGTAGAGATAAAACCAAGTAGTGAAAATAAAACTATCTATAACATTAAATTCCTGCTTAATTGCCGCATCATCATCGAACCACCACATTTCAAGCGTGACATACCCCAATGTGCGAACTGTCAGCAATATGGTTATACTAAAACCTATTGTTTCCGCAAGCCCAAATGTATAAAATGCGCTGGAAATCATCTATCAATAAACTGCGTCAGAATTGGTAGATCCAATGTGTTAAATGTGTGCTGTGCGAGGGAAATCACCCAGCAAACTATAAAGGATGCACAGTCTTTAAAGAAATACAAAAATCAAAATACCCCCGTTAAGGAGAAGTCAACAACCTCAACCGACTAAAGCCACAATCCAGACAAACAAAACAATCCACAGTGAGCAAAGAACTTTCCAGACTAAACGGACTTATGCTCAATCCATAAAAAATAAGGATGGAAATCAAGCTCCACTGATAAATGACAAACTACAATCTCAATCAGAAAAAGATCCTAAGGATCTAAATAACCTACTAATCGGTATGCTCCAACAAATCATGCAACAAATGACTACAATGACAAACCTCCTCGTGAACCTCACGACAAAGCTGCAATGCTCGGCCTTAAATTAGTCATTTGGAATGCAAATGGGCTGTCACAACACACCTTAGAGGTGAAATCTTTTCTACAAATTCACCAAGTCGATATACTACTAATCTCAGAAACGCACTTCACTGAGAAGAGCCACTTCAAAATTCCCAGATATAGATTATATCATACTATGCACCCAGATGGCACTGCACATGGAGGATCAGCGATACTAATTAATGAAAATATCAGGCATTATGAAGTACTACCCTACCGTACACAAGAAATACAAGCGACTAATATTATAGTTGAAGACTGGAAGGGTCCACTATGTATATCGGCTTTATATAGTTCACCCAAACACCAAATAAAGAGTGGCACCTATAAGGAATTCTTTAAATCGCTAGGTCACAGATTCATTGCTGGTGGAGACTATAATGCCAAGCACACATTCTGAGGATCACGATTAATAACCTCTAAAGGTCGACAACTACTAAGTGCGATTGAAGCTTGTAATGGTCATAAAACCATTACGGGTTTAACAAACAATATAATAAACAATTGTTGCCAAAATTAGTTAACAAAAATAAAATAACAATAATATAGGATACAAGCGAATTTTATCGCACAATAGGCATCACTAGCGATTAGATGGAACACGGGTGTAGAGAATCGCTAGTGAGAGTTTTTTTTTTGGCCCGAAGCACTCGCCTGGGAAGGTCGTCGTTTCAGCGCGGCGGTCGGTTTTTGCCTCGCGGCGATTACCGGCCGCCGGAGCTCATTTCACGACTTCGAAGTGGCCTACCTACATCTACGAATAAAATATAAAAGTCAAAGTCATCTTTAGAAATTATAACTAGAATCAAGTGCGGCGCAGGCAAAAGCATTCCAGCGTGATCTCCACATCCTATTTGGGGCAAGTAGATTATATTCTCATTTTCGGTTTTTTTTTTAAGTAAAATTAAATTTCTTTTATTCTAACTTGCAATACCACGATCGTGCAATACTTTTAGTCCTTCAGACCCGTCTTGCACGACATATACGTGCTAAACCGTTTTTCTGAGTATAGGAATCCGTAGTTTCGAATATAGGATCAACGATAGACACCGCCAATAAATCTAAAATCATTTCGGCGATCTCTACTTAAAATGTAGGCTGTAAAAATATATAAATATAATTAAAATCCACGTTAGACAATCTTGGGATTAAAACGTGGCGGAGTCAGAGTGGCATTGAGTTCTTCCCGAGGCAATTAAAAAATCAGATAAATTAATAAAATAGGTTATGAAGTAAAATACCAAATTGTAGATAAATATAAATGCAACTCATCGTCAGGGAATACGTAACATTTCCAAATTTAAATATCAGGGAAAATAATAGAGCAAAAGACTACCGTCGTTTACGATATTTGAAAGTGCAGCGTACCCGACACTAAAATTGCCAAATCATTGTAGGGCAAAAGTAGGGAAAACCAGTTACGAATAATGCTCATCGAAACACGGGTAAAAATGTAATAATTGTAACGTACGCTCGGAAAATCTCGCAAGGCCTTCGACGATCGACGGATTAAAATTAAGTTTCATAAATAATATAAATATTCAATATCACACATATAGTTTCGGGAAATGTCTTCGCAACAGGTTATAGAAAAATAAATAGTAAATTTGGGTCGGAAAAGTATCTTTTATTTTACTCATAATCATCTCAATATCAGAATAATTTCATTTTTAATATCATCATATATCATATATTTCATTTTCATTTTTTTATATAAATAAAATAGAATAAAAAAACCATAAAAGGAAAGGATTGGTTGAGATACATTTATAAAATATTAAAATCAGTTTCCATTATTATTTGGGAAAATTCATTAAATTCAGAATTCTTTACCAAGGAAAATAAAGCACACTTATTTATGTTACAAGTTAATTCTGCGCATATTCCAGCAAGATTTAATTTAAATTAACCGAATCCGCCGTCGCGTCCGCGCCATCTAGCGGCGAAACGCGGGCATTAGTAGCACAATGCAGGTTGAGCAAAATGATGTCAATCTTTGCTAAGTAACTCGCCGCGCCACCGCTAGAGGGCGTTCGAAGGAGAATAATAATATATTATTTAGTAAGGAAAATGGTTCAAGTAATTTAGCAATTCAATATCCATAAAAAGGCCGTTCATCCCATAGGGATGCTCATCTTACCGTAGACTGGGTCACTAAGGGATTCTAAATACCCCCGTGCCTGAGATGGACTGAGCGAACCGACGCAAATCCCGACGCAGCCTACATACCCCTGCCCCAGAGGAATTCTAAACGGTGGAAGGACTCTGGCACTTGTTCATAGATCCGAAATAAATCTTCTTCTTCTTCCGGGCTGGCGCCCACTATATAAACAAATCTTTCCATATCGTCCGGAAGTATATTGGTAAAATAATAATATTGTAATCTATAAAATAAACTGATATATAAAACAATTATTCGGGTCTCATGACAAATTGGCGAGCCAACGGGGGCTATTTTTTTTTTCAAACATTCCAAACAGTATTCTTTTTCAAAACAATTTTATCTTCTGTTTGACTAAATGACCAAGTTGGACGCTTGACAAATTGGCTTCCAACTTGGGGCCTATAGATCTTTTCATAATAATTTTTTTTACAAACAATTTTTTTCAAAATAATTTATCTTTTGATTTAAAGCGATCACGCTGGTCGCCTACAAATTGGGCCCAACGCGATGCATAAATTTTCTTTCCATAACGGTCAAACAAATTTTTTTTTTTCAAACTAATACATACAATTTATTTTTTTAATTTTTTTTTCATATCAACTATTTTTTACTACAACAATATTTCCCGCCCTCCCACCCTTTCTTTCTTATATATCGCAACTTTTCAAAATATTAATATATTACTGTTGCGAAACTATTATTAAATATTTATTATTATTTTTATACAGGCAACGAACTTGGTACTAATTAATTTTTTAAAATATAAATTAAACACAACACACACGTACACGTTTACACACCGGCACGCCCTTAAAAACACTTTAAAATTTTAATAAAATTTTCATAAAATATTTATAAATACAATTTTCATATAACATCTCTAATAAATGATTCAGTTTTAGCTTTTATAAACGAAAGATAAACATTGCGTCAACTATAATAATAGCAAAAATTTCTCTGTTCTTATATAAAATTGCAAGCACTTATACATTGACATGGAATACCTAGCGTCGCAAGTGAACCATAAGGAACTCTAACAAATGTGAAAACTAGAAATACGTACGAACACTTCTGTGTGCGTCGAACAGTACATGGGCTTTAGGCACTTAGGAAAATTACGATTACAGGAAGTTTAATATATCTGATAGTGACAAAATAAATAAATGAATGAGAAACAAAACACTGCAAACAAAAACGTAAAGAAAGGAATAAACTTTAGGAAAAACTATACAAATACTTTCCCCCCAAAAAAGGTGAGAACCTCCGAAATGCGTGGAGACTGGTACTCAAATATGCTGACAGAAAATCGGCGATAAAAGACATCCATGAAGGGGAGTTTGCTGTACATTTTGGCATTTTCAAAACCCTGAGAAAGTTACAAACATATTATTATTGGCCCGGAATGCAAAAGGAAGTCAAGGCATATGTCAAAAATTGCGATACTTGTAAAGCATACAAGATAAAGACAGGACCTGCACATGGGCTCATGGTGACTCCAAAAACAGTGAACACTCCAATGCATACGATCAGTATAGATCTGGTGGGACCCATGCCAAGATCACTGAGCGGCTTCACCTATATACTCTCTGTGATCGATTTATTTACAAAATTTTGTTGGCTATTCCCGTTAAGAAAAGCCACCTCAGCCAATATTATCAAACACCTAGAAAATAACGTATTTCTGGCGTACGGAACACCTGCGGTAATAACGTTAGACAACGCATCATATTTTAGGTCAAAAGCATTCAAAAATCTTACGGAAAAATATAAAATCCCAAAATTATTCTATGGATGCGTATATGCTCCTCAATCGAACGCAGTCGAACGTTATAATCAAACTATAGAAACGAGTTTATCAATTCTAGCAGGAAAAGATCAAAGATCATGGGATAAACATTTATCTTTAATCCAAAACGCGTTAAATAATCATCAAAATCTGGCAACAGGCTTTACCCCATCATACCTTATGTACGCTCGTGAACCAATGGTTGATGGCCGCTACCATAAAATGTTTAGTTTCATTCCAGAAGAAAAATCCAAAATAGCAATAGACAGTCCACAGGAATTCGCAAAAGGACTCGAGACGCTCGCGGACGCATATGACGTCGTGCGGGAAAGACTCATGGAAGCTTTCAAAAATAACGCCTCAAAATATAACCTGAGGAGAAAGCACGTCGAATTCTCAGTCGGTGATTTCGTATGGGCGAAAAATCACATGCAATCGCGAAAAGCAGAGTTTTTCTCAAACAAACTAGCGCCCAGATATTCAAAATGCAAAATCATCGCGAAAAAGTCCCCCATAGCCTATGTATTGGTTGACGAACACGGCAAAAATCGTGGGACGTACCACATAAAAGACCTGTGTAAAAATTAGGGTCACACAAAAAAAATACGCAGAACATTTCACATTGCAAATAACAGTCGCATAATATCCACATGTAATCCGGAATATGCAAAATCACAAAAAGCAACGACTATATTGGGTACACCGTGAGATAATTGCAAGTGAAAAGTAAAAGAAAAAATATAAAAACAGAGCAAAAATACAAAATATTAAGTAAATAAATGTAACAGATAAAGTATATAAGTATTCGATACAAGTATTCATGGCTAAATAAAAAAAAAAAAAAATAATAAGCACACATAAAGAAAAAGTAACAGACACATAAGGGCGTAGCATGATAAAAATAAAAACACATACAACACTAAATTTTCAATAAGTAAAATAAACAAATATATAATTTCACATACAATAGATAACATCATTAAAAAAAAAAAAAATTTTTTTTCTTAACATCTTATCCGGCTAAGAACCCGGATTGTCTGGAAAAAAATAGGGAGAAAGAATAGTACCAAGTTTCGCGTCAAAATATATTTATATAAAATATCATATATATGTATATATCTAACATATAATATAGTAAAAAGGAGCCATGCGGATAAGTCTAAGGATTGAGATACTTCTATACCTATCATTTTATACTATATATTTGCATATAAGCAAAATCAGAAGGGTTCGGTGATCTAACCCTGCTCATGGAGTAAAAACACCTGGGTGCTTGATACCCGTCTATGGTAAACATCACCTGACAGGTAGAATTAAAATTTACTTTGATCAGCTCTGAAGGATACAAATTATTTTATAGTATTATATTTTAAATAGAGTATACCGGACGTTAAGCCGTTCGCGTTCAAATTAAAATTGTTCACGGACAAGTCCTAAATTCATTTATGAGTAAACTCTACTATTATTATTTATTTCTACTATTATGTAATTACATGGCAAAAACTGCTGACATTTCTAATTAGCGACTAGAAGGCTCACGGTAAAAAAAACCATTGTATATTACAACATATAGCTACAGAAAAATCTCATCCGATCCTGAATTTATCAGGACATGGAATATTTTTCCATACCATGAATTGTTTTTATTGTCTTTTTTCTTCAAAAAAGACTTATAGATTTTCCGTTATGTCCCGCTGAAACGCTGCTCAAAATTAGTTTGTCCATAAACGCTCATAGTTAGTAGCGAATTAATCTTAGCTGAACACGTAATTTCTGATGGAGTGTACAATACTGTAGAGAAGAGTCAATTTGTACTGTCAAGAATTGGTAAAAATAATAAATACAAGGCAGACAGTTTTAGGTATGAAAGGTTAAACATAAATAGGGCTTTGAACGGAGAGGTAAGAAAGTAGAATGAATGAGCACATGAAAGAGAAAAACTTAAGCTAAATATTGAAAATTTTATCATTCACACTCAAGACAACAATAATAACATCTCAGTAAAATATATGTTCAACACAAACATTAAATTCGGAAGGCTTAAAAACCTGATAAGTTAAATAAATTCTTGCCGAACAAGGTATATAAGATTTACTATTAACCTACTACTACTAGAGTAAATTACGTAGTTAATATGCGCTTTAGATCGCAGAACAGTCACCATATATAGTATCATAAAAAAAAATTTTTTTAAAAAAAAATCTAAAGATTTCCCATATTTTTCTATTAAATTAAAGACTATAGTGTCCACGCTTCCGCATGAATTAAAATTATGTGGATCGACGTCTATTATTGTTTCAACAGAGACTGGTCACCAATATATAGTTCATTTCTATACAAAAAAACTTATAAATATTTTTAAAAGGGAAATCTCATATATATATATATATATATCTTATATTTCACTCGGGGAGACAAATACCACTGAGACGGTGAACAATCTATTATATGAAAAATTATCAATGTCATTGGAACCCTCACCATGACATACTATTAACAAAAATACTTGGTGTAAATTATATAAATATTTTTTTTAATAAATTAAATATAAAAGTGCGAGATACTGTCCACGTCTCACAACACATAAATTTCATATAATTATACACTCTTCAATTTTTCCATACTCTTAAAAAGATATCACGCTAGAAATCTGCCCATAATTTATTAAGCCAGCCACACATATAAATAAAGATCGACGTTGAGACATAATTTACTTTGTAACATTTGATTTTGTAGTAATTAAGATAAGCTCTCACAAGAAGTGGAGCGTTATCAAAATGTTTATTTTTCTTTTTACTTAAATATTGAAATACGAAAAACCTCAACACTTGTTTGAAGAAGAAAATCTGAAAAATCGGAAGGTGTATCCATACGAACACCTAATAAAATATAGTCTTAAATTTAGTTACTGGAAGCTTATTTGAAAAGCAATGTGGGAGAATTTTTGTTTAAAAAAAAAAAAGTAAAATAAAAATGTTTTTTTTTATTAAATAGTAAGAATAGATGTAGTAGTTTAAAAATTTCTGTAATTTGTAAAGAAAACGCAGAAGCACGTCTCTTTTGTTCCGTCAAATTTTTCGAAATAAAAATAAAGTTGTATACGAGAATATGCCCTTCCTGTCAAACCCTTCCTAATGAATTGCCAGCCAACCGTAACCCTAGTAAAAAATAAGAGACCATATGATGCAGCAAAGAAAATTATACATTCCAGAAAGAGACAGAGCGACGAGAAAGAGGACGCCGATAATGAAAGGACAAAATGGAAACGCTATATGGCAGCTGGAAGAGCCACGACGCAGACGACAGAGATCAGCAGCAATGGCTCACGACTCCTCGAAAGCGCAGCACACCCACACAAATAGCAAAGGAAGATACCGAGGATCGACCGAAGTAAATAAGATCCAATCACGCTTATCCGACTCCAGACCACGCAGAAACCTAAGGTAAAAAGTCGAACTATTTCCTTTTTCACCGCAACAGGAAGGCCAGGAGGCACGTAAATAGACGAAACTACATATGACGTCAGCGCCGGCAACATGCGACCTGCAGTATTACCAGGGACGGTATCGTGGACAGACCAGTAAAGCAAAAACGGACAAGCGCGTGAACGAGACAATTTCCCCAAGATTGTGAGAGAAAATGCGGACTGCATTGTTTAGATAGAGACTAATATACCAATCGACAGTGCATCGATCTTCAATCCAGTGTAGCAACTTTTTGAAAAAGTGCATTTGTGCAGTGAGGGGCAAAAATGGGAAAAACGGGATAAAGAAGTTAGAAATTGGACAAAATTTTAAGCATTTTTTTGAAACAGTACATCTACACTTCGATAGACTTTATAAAAGCATCTGATGATGTGTCCAGATTTACATGTATAAATTGACATTTTCGTGTTCAAGCTCCGAAGCAAAAAGCTTTGGGAGCGAACCTCTACTAATATGACTTTCTTCTCCACATCTCTTACCAAGGTGACGAGTTCCGGACGTAACGAGGTAAAGACGACAATTGAGCATCATATGGGCTAATACAAACACAAATGAAGGAAAAATTCATAAAAGGAAATACGGCAAAACGGCAGACAATGACAAGACCCTGGACGGAGCGGAATAGACGACACAGGCCACTGTATTCACTGTATCAAAATTGTAAAGTGTAAGGTTATAAAGGACGTGTTTCGCAGAGCATTTTTTCTAACTTGGATAAATAGCTTTCTTTTAATAACGTAGTAGAAAATCGGAAAACCTCAAAAATTTCCAACTTCGGAAAATTTATTATAAAATATAATTTCTTTAAATAATAGGAGACTAGAAGCAGGGGTTATCTCTTAATAATAATGTACTTTAAACTGTCAAGACAGAATATAATAGAACTTTTAGAAATTTTTATGTCGAAGCAAGCGTAGCACGGCAACTGAAGAACCGTAGCGATGGCTACGCTTTAGGTGGTAGATTCTTATAGTAGTTCGTTTAGTCTTTGGTGTTTGAGGTCTTCGTGGGCGAAGACTGAACATCTTTTCCGGCATGTAATGGTCATAAAACCATTACGGGTTTAACAAACAATATAATAAACAATTGTTACCAAAATTAGTTAACAAAAATAAAATAACAATAATATAGGATACAAGCGAATTTTATCGCACAATAGGCATCACTAGCGATTAGATGGAACACGGTTGTAGAGAATCGCTAGTGAGAGTTTTTTTTTTGGCCCGAAGCACTCGCCTGGGAAGGTCGTCGTTTCAGCGCGGCGGTCGGTTTTTGCCTCGCGGCGATTACCGGCCGCCGGAGCTCATTTCACGACTTCGAAGTGGCCTACCTACATCTACGAATAAAATATAAAAGTCAAAGTCATCTTTAGAAATTATAACTAGAATCAAGTGCGGCGCAGGCAAAAGCATTCCAGCGTGATCTCCACATCCTATTTGGGGCAAGTAGATTATATTCTCATTTTCGGTTTTTTTTTTAAGTAAAATTAAATTTCTTTTATTCTAACTTGCAATACCACGATCGTGCAATACTTTTAGTCCTTCAGACCCGTCTTGCACGACATATACGTGCTAAACCGTTTTTCTGAGTATAGGAATCCGTAGTTTCGAATATAGGATCAACGATAGACACCGCCAATAAATCTAAAATCATTTCGGCGATCTCTACTTAAAATGTAGGCTGTAAAAATATATAAATATAATTAAAATCCACGTTAGACAATCTTGGGATTAAAACGTGGCGGAGTCAGAGTGGCATTGAGTTCTTCCCGAGGCAATTAAAAAATCAGATAAATTAATAAAATAGGTTATGAAGTAAAATACCAAATTGTAGATAAATATAAATGCAACTCATCGTCAGGGAATACGTAACATTTCCAAATTTAAATATCAGGGAAAATAATAGAGCAAAAGACTACCGTCGTTTACGATATTTGAAAGTGCAGCGTACCCGACACTAAAATTGCCAAATCATTGTAGGGCAAAAGTAGGGAAAACCAGTTACGAATAATGCTCATCGAAACACGGGTAAAAATGTAATAATTGTAACGTACGCTCGGAAAATCTCGCAAGGCCTTCGACGATCGACGGATTAAAATTAAGTTTCATAAATAATATAAATATTCAATATCACACATATAGTTTCGGGAAATGTCTTCGCAACAGGTTATAGAAAAATAAATAGTAAATTTGGGTCGGAAAAGTATCTTTTATTTTACTCATAATCATCTCAATATCAGAATAATTTCATTTTTAATATCATCATATATCATATATTTCATTTTCATTTTTTTATATAAATAAAATAGAATAAAAAAACCATAAAAGGAAAGGATTGGTTGAGATACATTTATAAAATATTAAAATCAGTTTCCATTATTATTTGGGAAAATTCATTAAATTCAGAATTCTTTACCAAGGAAAATAAAGCACACTTATTTATGTTACAAGTTAATTCTGCGCATATTCCAGCAAGATTTAATTTAAATTAACCGAATCCGCCGTCGCGTCCGCGCCATCTAGCGGCGAAACGCGGGCATTAGTAGCACAATGCAGGTTGAGCAAAATGATGTCAATCTTTGCTAAGTAACTCGCCGCGCCACCGCTAGAGGGCGTTCGATGGAGAATAATAATATATTATTTAGTAAGGAAAATGGTTCAAGTAATTTAGCAATTCAATATCCATAAAAAGGCCGTTCATCCCATAGGGATGCTCATCTTACCGTAGACTGGGTCACTAAGGGATTCTAAATACCCCCGTGCCTGAGATGGACTGAGCGAACCGACGCAAATCCCGACGCAGCCTACATACCCCTGCCCCAGAGGAATTCTAAACGGTGGAAGGACTCTGGCACTTGTTCATAGATCCGAAATAAATCTTCTTCTTCTTCCGGGCTGGCGCCCACTATATAAACAAATCTTTCCATATCGTCCGGAAGTATATTGGTAAAATAATAATATTGTAATCTATAAAATAAACTGATATATAAAACAATTATTCGGGTCTCATGACAAGCTTTAAGTCTAAATATTGTCTCAACTGGAGAACCAACATACTGGCCTACTGACAGGAAAAAATCCCAGATCTAATAGACTTCGGCGTAACAAAGGGCATTGTTAATACTCACCTGAAGTGTGAATCTAGCCTAGAATTATCGACAATCACTCACCGGTTATTGTAACTTTAGCTAACCACATTCTGCCTGCTGCTAGACCTTGTAAGCTCCACAGTCATAAAACCGACTGGAATCTCTTCCAGGACCTTGTAGCTTCTTTGCTTAATGACAAAGTTTTCCTTAGAACTGACGATAACCTTACAGAAGCAGTTGAGCACTTCAACAACAGTATACAACAATCAGCATGGAGTTCTTCGCCGACAAAGACGAACACTACCGAACAAAATTGCCCTGTAATGGTAAGGGAGTTTCTAACCAAAAAACGGCAGGCAAGAAAACGCTGGCAGCAAATGAGATTTCCCGCAGATAAAACGTTCCTTAATGCAATATCTGCGCAGCTCAAAAAACTACTAGGTGAACTCCGAAATGAAGGGTTTGAAAAGTTCGTCAGAAACCTGGATACGTCAGCCGCAACAAAT
This sequence comes from Micropterix aruncella, assembly GCA_944548615.1. Taxonomy (NCBI): domain Eukaryota; kingdom Metazoa; phylum Arthropoda; class Insecta; order Lepidoptera; family Micropterigidae; genus Micropterix; species Micropterix aruncella. The sequence goes on along the minus strand of OX155980.1, from coordinate 83,579,180 downwards.
TACTCCCTTTGGAAGGCAACAAAAAGTATTAAAAGACCTATACTGTCGCAACCACCTGTACGCAAAAATAATAATACTTGGGCCAAAAGCGATATGGAGAAGGCTGAAACATTTGCTAAACACCTGGATGGAGTCTTCATACCGAACCCGAACGAAGGACCCAGTGAAATAGCAGAAAGTGTATCTGACTTCTTAGAGCTAGCTCACCAACTAGATCCACCTATCAAAAAATTACAAAGAGCGAAGTTAGAGCTACAATAAAAAAATTAAACCAACACAAAGCCCCGGGCTATGACCTTATTACAGGAAAAATAATGAAAGAACTACCCGAAGAAGGCATCACTTTCCTAACAGAAATATATAATGCCATTTTATGGAGGGGATATGTACCACCTCAGTGGAAAGTTGTTCAAATCATAATGATACTTAAACCTGGAAAATGCCCAGAAGATGTCAAATCCTACCGACCAATAAGTCTCCTCCCGATTCCTTCTAAGGTTCTGGAAACTCTCTTCCTAAGAAGACTATCTCCGATTATTGATCAAAATAAACTACTTCCTGATCATCAGTTCGGATTCAGAAGGCAACATGGAACTATTGAGCAAGTCCACAGGCTAGTCGAAAAAAGAAATGATACCTTTGAACAAAAGAAATACTGTTCTGCAGCTTTTCTAGATATTTCACAGGCCTTTGACCGTGTTTGGCACGATGGCCTATTATATAAAATAAAGACAATGCTCCCAATAAACTATTATTTATTTATAAAATCCTACCTCAAAGATAGACACTTTTTTGTGAGACAAGGGGAAGAGACAACTACCCTGCACAAAATCTATGCTGGAGTACCCCAGGGAAGTGTGATGGGCCCTACACTGTATCTTCTGTAACTACAGACCTGCCATTAACCGAGAAGGTAGAGATGGGCACATTCGCCGATGATACTGCTGCACTAGCCGTACATGAAAATCCTGAGGAAGTTTCACTTCTCTTATAAAAGAGTCTCGATAAGATTTCAATCTGGCTAAAGAAATGGCGAATCAAAGCGAATGAGACCAAATCGGTGCAAGTGACCTTCACCATGAGAAGGGAAACATGTCCACCGGTAAAATTAAATGGCATCCAAATACCACAAGGGAATGATGCTAAATACCTCGGACTGTACCTAGATAGACGGCTTACGTGGAGGAAGCATATATTTACGAAAAGGAAAGCGCTAAGTCAACAGCTCAGGAAACTGTACTGGTTAATAGGCCGCAAGTCACAACTCTCACTAGAAAACAAATTAGTAGTGTACAAATGCATCCTGAAGCCCATTTGGACCTATGGATTACAGCTGTGGGGCACAGAATCCAATATAGAGATTCTTCAGCGGTTCCAAAACAAGATGCTGAGAATAATAGTTGATGCACCATGGTATGTCAAAAACGACCGTCTACATCATGACCTGGAAATCTCAACAGTGAAGAAATTAAAACTAAAATGGTATCCTACCAAAAGCGAGTTGTACTTCATCCAAATCAACTAGCTTCAAAGCTGATGAAAAACCGGGCTTTCCGCAGATTGAAGAGGAGAGCGCCCCAAGACTTGCTGGCATAATGTGCTAGCACCCATTATTGTGGATGTGCCATTGGGCACATACCATTCAAGTCCAATCAAGATAATCAAAGGAACATCAGAGATATAAATGTTCAAGAGCCACAACAATAATTGCTGAATGTCATATCTAAAAGACAGATGGCATTAACAAAAAAAAAAAAAAAAAATGTGTGGCCAGCGTGTTACTGGACGATTGCTTCGCAATCGAAAATACTGCAATATAGTCCGGCCAGCTTTATTGCTGTTTCGTTTTGCGCCATAAGTGCGTCCCTTTCTGATGCGAGGCTTGAAGCACAACATTTTCATTTTGTATTTATATCATCTAATGATTATTTTTTTTGATCTATAAAACATTATTATCTATTCTGATTCTGATGTTATGTACAATTGTGTGAAATAATTTATATTATTTATTAGTGTATTTAAATGTTTATATACATCGTTAATAGATGATTGTATTGTGAATTTATTATTAATAATGAATTCATATGGAGAAGATCTTCATATCATCGAAAACATTCAGGCTAAGATATCTAAAGTATCACGCTTATTGAAGTCATATTGAGATGTCAACCACAACGGGCGAACCCGTCACCGCAGGACGTTTTAACGATTCATCGTTCTATCGACCGTGCAGTGAGCGTAGAAGACTTTGGACATTACAAATCCGACCTCTAGCTTCGTCACAACACGCAAGAGACCAACACCTTTACCGCGAGATACCCAGTAATGTTACCTGGCGGGCCGACACTCGCGCCCTTGCTTCCAATTGTGACCAGATTTCTCCGGTCTCTCGATTGGTTCCGAGTTCGAGATCGCTTGCGCGGTCCTCTCCCTTACGAAGCGGTGAAACGGTGTACACCGAATCTATCGCGGACCAAGGCGTCCTTTGCCCGACTCTGAACCGGGATCGGATGGTCCAGAACCAATGGTCATTTCAAGAGCAGTCGCCGTAAGGTAGGCAACCACCCCCACTCTATAGGAAACAATACAGTTCCTAGACTCCCCCGACTGTTAGTCGGAGAGCACAATCAATTGGCTTGCGCCGCTCGGTGCGCAGACCGTCCAGGAGCGCCAGAGGTTTGATTCCCAGGGGAGACTGGTTGACCCAGTGTCCTACCCAGGTTCGCACCCCATGCGTGGAGGCCATCGGATGGGTGTTGACCCATGAGTGTGACCGACCCTGAACACATGGGTCATTGTGGCCACCTCATCATGGGCCCGTTAGCTTATTGAAGTCAGGTCTAATCCACATTCTCGTCTTTTTTTGTCATTTTAAATTTTCATTTAACAATATAAGCCGCTGCAGCACGTATGATTTCGTCGGCCATTGTTGCCCGATTGTGTAGCCCGTTTACAATTAAAAATGATGGGCCATACTTTTGCAGAAATATTTCCGAGAATGAACTATATATTTTCCAGCCATATGCTGCAATAAAATGTTGGAGTGATGGCCGGGCTATAGTTGCTAATATTGCAGTCACATATTGCCGTAAATATATAGCCCATTTAGGAGCACTATTAGAGATGTAGTGATGGTTTTATAATATATATGGAGGTCAGCCGGAACGGCTGTGTGCAGATCTGTCAACCACTGCAATAGGCCGTTTGGCCTTTTTGCCGCTCTGCCCCCATCGGTTAAAGTGTTAAGAAATAACAACTTCCATAAAATAATATTCATATACGGAGCAAAAGAAAACATAATGTAGATGAGAAAAATCGATGGAGGAACATCGTTGGCGCCAAAACATTGATAAGGCACCATCAATCTCTAAGCATCAAAGAACATCGAACACTGATCTCTAACCGTCGATGCTTTCGATATATCGGACATCAATGTCCATCCCTAGTCTATATGTGAACATTTATCTCCGGGCGACGGTTTCCGTCAAAACAGACAGCTCGTCATAGTGGGAACGGGCTCTAAGGGCTAATCCGGCACTGGTAGGAGGAAAGCAAATATATTCACAAATGAGTATGCGAGTGATATTGCATATACCAGACAGTAGCTTCTCTTAGAACATATTTTGTAATCAATAATTTCTATATTTTACAATGAATTCTATCATTATGAGACATCCAGATGTTGACGACAACCGCCATGGCAAAAACAAAAACACAGCACGCTCAATCACCGCGGGCGCTGCGAGCGAACTGACGTGATTGGAATGCCGATCACGGACTCACGGGCAGTTTGGCGCGACGCGCCCGTTGGATTATGGTAGTCATGGAAAATTTCGTGGTGCGTCGTCAGTTAACTCTGGAGTGATGATTCAACACTCACGATCAAAATTTGGATGCACGCCAGTTCAACTGACGCGTCAATGCCCAGCTTAAGACCGCTTGAAATGTGTTCAAATTTATTCGGACGAGTATAAGTTTGACAGGTAGTTTTTATCGATGATTGTTTCTTTCATATTCCGCTCTAACGTATTGTTCTATCTCGTTCGCTTGAACTAATTTCAGTTTTAGTTCAGAAAGAAACGCAATCGGGCCCAGTGTCCGTAGAGAGACAACAACCTTATGCTCGTGGATACTGTAACGATCCAAGTTAAAACCAGCGGCTTGTGACCTTACCTGCATTCGTGACCGCATTTGCTCGATTTGCAAGCAGGACATGGATAGTGGCATCCGGGGCAGCCTATGTCCAAGCAATCGCACAAGTCTACTCCTGAGGCACGAATAACTCCTTGAGCATCATGAGCTGTCTTACTCTTCTTTTTTCTAAAAAATACCAAAAATAATTATCAGTCGTGGTAATGTGGTCGTCTGAACTTTTAAAAATTTTTCGTAATTCCATTTTAAAAATTTACTAACATAAAAAAAAAAACATTTAGTGAGGGTTTGATTATACATTCTGTCTGTATAAAATCAAACACAAGTAAATATATTAAAAAGAATAAAAAACACGACTGCCACTATAGAAAGTGAACAATTATATTTATAATTATTTTTATTAGGACCTCGCATTGAAAACTTTGATTTCCTAAGAAATACCGTAACTTATATTTCTAGTCATTTACCAAATTGCAAAATACTTCATGTCAAAGCGTCATCAGTAGGCTTCAATTATCAGTCTGTGTCATTTCGTTGAAGTGTCGACGGCGGTAATTTTGTTAGCTTCGAAGATGTCGAAATTTGAGCCGACAAAACGTCATTTGCGGGAAGCAATGATTTTCTGCTTTCATCTGCCGCAGAATGTCATAGATTGCTGCTGGAGGCTTACGGGAAATTCACTCCGACAGAAAGGACTGTTGAGACTTGGTTTCCCCAATTCTAAAGTGGTGATTTCGACGTGCGAGACAAAGAGTGCCAGACCAGAAGTAAAAATTTGATGAAGCCAAGTTGGAGTCCATACTCCATAAAGATTCGAGTCTGACGCTGGAAAAGATAAGTGTAGTGCTTAATGTTCATCCCTGAACCGTTTCGAGACGTTTAAAATCTATGGGAGTCATTCAAAAGGAAGGACATTGGGTTCCGCACGAGTTGAAGCCAAGAAACATCGAAAGACGTTTCATGACTTTTGAAATGCTCCTACCCCATCAAAAAAGAAAAGGTTTTCTACGCCGAATAATCACCGGCAACTAAAAGTCATGAACAGTCTTTCCCGTCACTCGTTTTCTTCCCCCTTCATTTAACCGCCCTACCTATACGAACGAACGCAACAACACATCACGTACGTAAACATGGCTACGCAGAAACACCGACGAAACCCACCTTAAAGAATGGAAAAAAAACGCAGGATGCAGGCAAACAAAGAACGCGGTTCCGGAAGCGCCTAAAAAACTTGCCCGCAACCTCGCCAGATTAAAAAGGGACAAAATCCGTAAAGTCATAGGTACTATGACAGGCCACTGTCCCCTAAACAAACACCTGTTTACCATAGGTGTGACAGACAGCCCTCTATGCAGAGGATGCATGGAGGAAGAAGAAACGCCACAGCATGTGCTCATGGAATGCAGGAGCGTGGCAGAGCAACGGGCAAGAATACTACAATCTCCAGCATCTGTCCCGGAGGCCTGTAGCAACCCAAACAGGCTGCTAACCTTCTGGGACAGCCTGGGTTGGCTGGAGTAACATAAATAGAAACATGAGCCACGCACAACGGCCCAATCAAGAGGCCAAGTGCGGGAAATAGCCCAGGAAAACTAACTAACTAACTATCACGTATGTTCGAGTATGCTCGAGTACAAAAACAAAACAAAAAAAACAATAAACCAAAACCCACGAAGCGTAAAGATACATCAAATTGTTCCTACGATTCTAAATACAAAAAAAAAGTAATAAATGGGTCTCTTGTGTAAAATAAAACTGTTATACTGTAAACAAGTATTGTTATTAAGAAATCTAATGAAAAAAACCAACGATCTTTACCTACTTTATGAATAATACCTAAAGGTAGGGCGGTTAAAGGTATGGCGGGCGGTTAGGGCGGTTAAAGGTCTTTTTTTTTCAAAATCGATTCATGCTTCAATTCCTTTAGGAACAAGCCACAACGTGACATTAGTACCTAGGTTTCATCAAAAAAGCTGACATTGGTCGTTTTTCGGAGTGCCTCGTCACTAGTATTGCAAACAAAAATGGTTATAACGCTGTAAGGTGTGGTGTAATATTTATAAAAATGAGTAGGTTAGACGTAGCCTGCACGAGAAAGTATGAAGGAATTTTACTCGAGATCTATCTTCATGTTTTTCGAAATACGACTTACTTTCCTTTTTTAGGCAGATTACCGCCCTTTTCCGCTCCGACCGACTTATTGCCAGGCATCATTTTGTTAATGATTATAACTTCCAAAACCGTTCGACGCTCAGACAAAGCTACCACCAAAAATAATATAAGTACTGATCAAAGCTACGAAAAAGCCCGACCCACGCCTGAACGATAATGAAATTTGACAGGAAGCGGTGGTCTCGAATCAAAATGAAAAATCGGTAGAGTTGCCATGTAAAAAAAACAATATTCAATCAAATCTCTTTGATGGGCTGTTTACACTCTCGCGCGAGGCGCGAGGCGAGACGCAAAACCATGTGCGTAAACAAACAAAACAGAGGCAAAGCTTCTAGCAAGTAGGTAAACATTTTGTACGCTCGCACATACAAGTATTTGCCAAATCTGGGCGGACATAAGTCCCGAAATCTAAATTGCAATAATGACCCAAAAAACTAGTTCCAGCTAGAAAGAACAAACCAACCAACAATGTCCAGGCCCGTTCCCCTCGCTTCTGTGCCCGCCACGTGCGTAGCGTAAGTCGGAATTTGATCCTTTCACCTCGTGCACGTATTTGTTCTCGGGCGCTCAGAAAAATCATCAACTTTGAAAAATTTCTTTTATGTTTTCGAGTTCATATTGCGACTTGAAAGTCATGGATTCTGATAAAGCATGTAAGAGTTTTAATAACTGTTTTCAAAGAGTAACGATAAACTAACAACTATGACTTTTCTTAAACTAATAAAAATAAGTCATTATTATGCTCTGATTTTGATACACTTTGTTTTTAGCTAAGGTTTTTGGTTTGTGATCCGGATATATCGGGCTATGATTTTAAGCTATTGCATAGCTTTTATCGCGGGCCTAGAGGCCAGCGCGGCGACCGAATGAAGCAATTTCTTAACGAAAATTAATGATTTAAAACTGATAATTACGTCTAAACGAGTACTGCTTACGATTCGAAATAAATATATGTTAAACAAGAACATTTTCCTAATATTCTTAGCTTTGAATATTTTAGATTTTGTTTATATTACATAGTGTAATTAATTTGTGAAATTAGGTCTAACCGAACACAAAAACGACTACTACGCAAATACTATCTGGCGTATTACTATGAAACCTGCACCATTTTAAAGATAATTTAATTATCTATCTTTTTATCTACGATTTTTTTCGAATAATCCGTTTTTTTTGCTTTATCGAATAAAAAAATCGTGCGCGGCGCTCTATCGGAAGACGTTTAAATTATTCCGAATCATTTGCTTCCGCAGCCGCAAATGATACGGAATAATTTCAACGTTTTCCGATAGAGCGCAGTTATCTGATATCAGAAAAAAACAAATAAAATAAATAAATAAATAATTATAATTGCATAAGTTGTTAAAAATGCTATGCAATAGCTTTACCGCGGCAGTCCCCGAGTGCCACACTTCTTTTTTATTTGTATTTATTCTACGCACAATTTTCTTTTAAATATCAATATAAACATATCCGAATACATCCGAATGGATGACTTTTTTATCTAAACAAAATTTTAATCAATAAAATGTAAATCTGTATTTTTTTTTCAAAGTTACTTCTACGTAGTCTATGATTGTTTAAGGCTCACAAGGTGCACCAGGAGTAAGGATTGTGACCCGACAATTTTTATACTACCTCATCAAAAACCAAGATTTGCCTAATTTGGATACCAAATTGGACTTTTTGAGAGACAGACTTTTGTTAGACAAGCCTTACCACGAAGAGCAAATTGTTGCCTTGAAACGTAATTTTGCTTGTTTCAGAAAGATCAGAGAATCAGAAATTAAACAGTGATGGATCAAAGCTCATTACGAAGATAATGTTTTTCTGACATCTAATAAATCATGGCTGGAAGAAACTTTTGAAATCCCTGCTGCAGAAACTACTTGTCAAAATCGGTTTGGTTGACCTTCAAAATCCTTTGAAGAGGTTTGTGAAGAGAGCAAAAGGCGAAAGAGGGCAGAGCTCCGTTTTGCTTTTGAAAAAGATGTAATTGTACTGCGCAAGTGGAGTTGGGAAAATCGAGTAAAAGAGATGCTTCTAATGTCCTGAAAGATATTACCAGTTCTCCAAAACGAGCATCTAAATACAAAAAAGCATTCAAGAACTCTGGTGTCACAGTTTAAACAAAAAAATTACGGTGACGGGTCAGATGGAAACCTTTTCCAACGCTGATTTACGCCTTTGAAAATAGTTTACGGATTTGTCAAAAATGTCCTGTGGAAAAACGCTAAGACATCCTCACCGAAAAAGAAATAAGATAAGTTAAAGAAGCGATAACCTCTCTAGAACCAACTGTGATAGACATACACGAGAAAATCTGCAATGCAGCCACGGGAACTAAATCTACGAGCAGGTGCTATATTAGCGAAGCAACCTCAAAATACTTTACCAAGTTAGATTTCACAAGAGACGTCAATTTCGAGGCAGTTGAATTTGGCATATCAGTTTTACATGTACGAATTCGTATATTAGAGACAATCCTTCATGTGGCATACAAATTACCGGTGAAGAAATACAGAGAAAAGAAGACCAAAGAAGAAAAAGGCCTAGAAGACGATCGAAAAAACTACATAACTACAAGGCAGATTTCGCGCTAAAACAGGGCTCATAGTGCACATACCTAAGTCTAATTTTGGAAACATCAATGATGGAAATACAAGCAGAAGATTTTTTGAGAATCCAAGCTTAGCTGCTGAAATCACGGGGAAAGATTAAGAGCTTACCGACTATACTAAAAGTCATAGTGGAAGCAATTTTAAGTGGGCACAAAATTAATCCATTGAAATATCAAGAATACGCCTCAGAAACTGCTCGTCTGTATGTAAGAAAATATGGCTGGCACATTGGATTAGAGTAATCCATCAGATAATTCCAGCACATAAATTCCAGCACATAGGATTGGAGTAATCCTTCATAAATTGCTGGTACATAGTGCCATAATAATAGAAAAAGCCCTACTGCCAATAGGACAACTTTCTGAAGAGGCAGCTGAGAAAATAATCATTTAAGGTTGATTCGACACGGCATGATTCGACAGAAAATTCTCAAGAGAAAGCTGCAACCAAGATGTGCTATAAAGTCTTATTATTAGTTCCGATCCTTTGCTAAACAGCATGCGAGGAGTTATACAAAGGAAAGCTAACACATTGCTGCCTGAGTTCTTGACCATGTTAGTTTCCGCGGAGCCAAATATAACCGAAACTTCTTTAGAAAGTGATGATGAAGATTAAAGGGATATACCATTTTTTTGTTTTTGTTTTTCTTGTATAACCTACATAATAAATATCAGAAGTAAAGAATTGTTTTTAAATGTCATTAACATGTCTTTAAATTAACATAAAAATATTTATAAAAATGATTTTCATTTTTGTATGTAAATATGTAAAGTAGTTACTTAAAGTTTGTAATATAATAAATAATATGTTTAAAACATGTTTGCCATTCTATTTGAGATAGTTAGATTCTAATTAGACTTAAAAATAATTATGTCCGCCCAGATTTTGCAAATACCTGTGTGTGGCTCGTTAGAAGCTTTGCATCTGTTCCATTTGTTTACTGATATGGTTTTGCGTCTCGCCTCGCGCCTCGCGCGAGAGTGTAAAAGGCCTATCAGAAATTATTTATCCTCTTTATTTAACATCGGGAATTATTAAACATTATTAAAACTAATAACAGTTATTTGAAAATGAAGTACACTATTTATTACATCAACAAATCATAATGAAAACGAATTAAAAATAACATACTTAAGTATAAGTTAGTACAACCAATGAAATCAACAACTTAAATATAGTAATTTTTTCAATATCAATATTTTTAGCCATATCAGCAGTCATTTTTGAACTAATTACGAAGTCGTAACAATTGGCGTCATTTGTACAGTGATTGACTCAGTAGGTAGATAACCTAGGTATTTCGCTGTTTTATTTTCATGGTATTTCACATTTGCGAGAATATGCACTCGCGTCCGTAAGCGGCGGCTTACGGACGCGACTGAACAGCATACTCAGTTCAGTCGTTTGGGACGCGGCTCGCAGATCTCTATCGGACGTCCGAAGCGTCAAGGTCACGTCCGCGACTCACGTCCGATAATGTGCACAGCTCAATAGAAATTCATTACACAGATAAACTTTCAGTCAGGTCCATAAGCCGCGGCTGACGGACATGTCCGATAATATGTTTTACAAATGTGGTATACATACTGACACTGTATATTTTGCCACCTAGACTGGCAGCCCAGACGTGTTGTCACCCAAAGTTGTCAACATTTCACTTGTCACTTTGGTGAATCGGTTAGTTTGGTTTCCGTGTAATTTTATTGTAAATTCAAGTGCCATATAGTAAAAAGAAGTGAAGTATGGTTAGCCGAGGACGTATTTTAGTTGAACTTGCATGTGAGGAATCGGGGACTGGTAAATGTCTAAATAAATTACTGTACATAACCTTCAAATATTATGTTTGTTGTAATTCTTTATTTTTACTACGCTACTGCAATTTGTAACTTTTAGATCATAATAATGAAGAATTACCTCATGAAAAAGTAGTACAACATCCTATGGATGTCATACGAATCACAACAGTTCATTAGTCTGAGGCTTCAGAATGTACAAGCAATATTTTTTCAAGTCATCTACACAAAGTCCAGTACCCGGTTGTCATCAATTTATTACAGGTATTTAAAGTAAAGTAAAGTAACTAATTACACATAATACTCGCACTGCAATTTGAAATCGAATCTTTGTTTTCATAATTTACCAGATTTAATTCACGAATAAAAAAGAGCGTTTTTTTCTGCAGTGCGGTGTTAACCTTAGATAACCTAGGTCATGAAATATTTAGACTGTCGAAACAATTGACATTGCAGTTGATTGGTATTTTGGAGCCTCATGTGGCTGCACCAACTAGAAGTTCTGCGTTAGACATTTCTACAAAGGTATGTGCCATTTTCCCATTTCTAATCGAAGGTTTCATTTAATGTTCACGACATTGCTAAGCGATAGTGGGACGGTGTCGACCACAACTGGCGAACCCGTCACCCCAGGTTGGTATAACGAAATGTGATTGTTCTTTTTGCCGTGGGATGAGCGTAGAAGACTTAGAGACAATAAAAATCTACTGTTAGGTTAATTAACCATTAGGATATCTCCGACCTCCATTACATTACATTAAATTTTCGTCGTGTCCAATTGACGGCTAGACCGCTCTTGGACGTGTCAAAATAATTGGGTTATGTAGTAAGTTTCGTTACTACTCTTTACTGAACATACATAGGTAGTCAAGAATTAACTACCAGATTGTCAAACTATAAATATAAATAATCAAAATAGAAGCCTAATATTTGAAGTAGTTAGTAATTCGAAAAGATACGTAGTATCTGCGCTCCTCTCCCTAGTGTAGTAGTGATCGGTGTATACCGAATCGTATCGCAAACCACGGCATCCTTTGACTGGCTTTCACCCGGGATCGGGTAGCCAAATGGTTGTTTCAAGAGCAGCTGCCACTAGGTAAACAACCGCCCCCGCTCTATAGGAAACAATACTATTTCCAGACTCCCCCGACTCTCACTCGGAATGCACAATCGATTGGCTGACACCGCAAGGTGCGCAAACCGTTCAGGAGCGCCCGAAAATTGAGTCCTAAGGGAAACTGGACTGGAATATTTTTTCTAGAAAGGAGTTGATTATTTTCCTGGAGAGCCCAAGATCTTTAAAAAGGTGAAACAAAGATTTAGCTGGCAGGCCACGAGCGCCTACTTTCACCGCGTGAAGGTGAACAGTGAAGCCGTTCCAAGTACAAGTTAGAAATGCCGAGTTTTTTTCACTTTTTCGACTTTCTCATATCTTATATAAAAAATTGAATCGCCGTGCGTTAGTCTCGCAGGATCTCGAAAATGACTAGACCAATTTGAATTATTATTTTTTTATTTTGTTTGCTGATTCAGGGGTGGTTTACGAAAAAAAAGATTTAGGAAAAATTAAAAGAAACAACTGAAAATCGAAAAAATCGAAATTGGTCATTTTGGGAAATGGGCCACTTTCAATAGATGGCGTTCGCGGCGATCCTATTGTTTGACAGCTGCGCCATCAATAAATGTTATTCATTCCGTGCGATTGTGTAAAATTTCAAAAAGTCGCAAAGTCAAAAAGTTAAAACAGTCAAAAAGAGTCGAAAAAGTCAAAAAAGTCAAAAATGCCCAAAAAGTAAAAAAGTCGAAAAACTTGAAAACGTCGAAAAAGTCAAAAAAGCAGTTATATTTCATCATGTAAATTAAATATATTGAATTTATTTTAATTACAAATGACTTTCATTTAATCAGCAAACGAAACTCAAACCGTAGGTACATGTTTCGGCCACATTATAGATTTCAATGAATTGGATTTGAAAGGTTGATTAGGATAAATAAACGCTTATGAAGAGTTACAATCAAATCGATTTTAGGTGGTACGAAGTTCACCGGGTCATCTAGTTTATTCATAATATTTAATTGTTTTGCAAAATGAGATTTCAATATTCTATATACGAAATTTCAATGCGATCATTGCACAGTTATTCTTTTTATGATTGCTATAGCAGTTATAGTACTTTTTGTCGAGCGCGGCGATATTGCAAGAAATTCCAATAAATTACCGCGGTCTGCCATGAAATTATACCGCTACTCGAAGAGTTAATTTTATCTATATTGCAGTAAGGTAGTTTTTTTGTTGAATTCTTATTATTATTATAATTTCTATGACGATGATTTCAGGTGCTCTTTGCTTTGAATTTCTTTGGAAGGGGAATTTACCAAACGCTCGTCCAGACGGGAAACAATATGAATTTGGCTATTTCACAGTCATCGGTTTCAAGAGCGATTACTGAGGTAGTTGTGGCTCTCAATTGTCCTGAAATTTTTAATCAGTGGATTTAATTTCCTGCAAATATGGCTAAATTGGACAACATTTGTACAAATAACAGTACGTACAAAAAAAATTGTATTTATTTTTTATATCTTCCATAAAATTTGTACATATGAAATCGGTCTAGAGCGGGAGGTCACTGACAAAACATTTCTCAGGACAGTCATGTGAAATATTTTGAAAGGAAAATAATTAGTGTATTTTTATTTTATAAAACGCAGACTCATTGGAATTCTTGGAATTAAACATTTCAGGTGGGACTCCTATTTGCTTGATAAATAAATAAATAAAATATGGGGCTTTCTAAATATTTCATTTATGTATTTATCAAACAAATAGGAGTCTCACCTAAAATGTTTCTCGTAAGACATTTAAGATGTACTTAGTGACTTTCTTACTATACACTGTTAAAGTATGCTATGTCAAATCTCGCTCTTACCAGCGCTATATCGTATCCGACTGTCTCGCATGCAACTGAAAATACATGCAGTGTTATATGGGAACAGCCTAAATCATCGCTTTGTTGACTACTGCAACAATAAATCATTAAGTGCATGACGACAGAGTTTGACCTAAAGTATGAGCAAACATCATAATAGTATTATAATGATTTGTTACTTTTATATATAGCCATTATTTTGACAATGATTTCTTGATTTTCATAATTTTGCACAAATGGCATAATGTATTGAATTTATGCAACAATACATCATTAAATGTATGACTATAGAGTTTGAGCTAAAGTATGAGTAACGATAAAGATAAAAAAGATAAAAAGTATTTATTTCCAATACAACCATACAATTGTGTAGGAATGACAGTAATTAATCTTAAACTAGTTACTCAATTTGGACAAGAGATGATATACAATATATAGCTTTAAACTTACCAATTTACAAAAACATAGACTATATGATAACAGTTTACAACAAAACAATTAACGGTAAATAATATGTATTGGATTAAATGGGTAGATACGATGCTATGTATTTTCAAAATATTTTAAGAAGTCGTTATGAGCATACATGTTGATTTTAAGCAGATGGACTCGGATGGATCTCTTGAAAATATCGATGTTTTTAATTGCTTTTAATCTTTCGGGCAATTTATTGAAAACTTTGAGGCCTAAGTATCGACTAGTCGCCTGGAACTTGGCAGTACGTGCTACGATCGGTTGGAAATACAGGGTTTTATTCCTGGTGTCATGCCGATGTACTTCCTCGTGGGATATGGCCGAGCTCTTATTGCAATAGAATTCGCAAAGAGCTTCTTGAGCAAAAATCGCATGTACGGTCAATATCCCTAGTTTTTGGAAGTGTTCACGACATGACTGCCGTGGACCAATATCTACTGTCGCACGTAAGGCTCTTTTCTGGAGAGTGAATACACTGTTGATGTGCGCTGCATTACCCCATAAAAGAATACCATACCGCAGGTGTGACTCAACTAGCGCGTAATAGGCCGATATTACTTCAGTTCTCTCCAAACAATTTCTGATGCTTAATAGAGCATAGATATAATACTATTAAAAACATCATAATAGTATTATACTGATTTGTTACTTTTATAGATAGATATTTTGACATACTGATTTGTTGATTTTCATAATTTTGCACAAATGGCATAATGCACAGAATTTTCCATAAAAATGTCTGTTAGTGACTTTATGGCCAGAAAGAAGAAATTGGGTAATAATAACAATTCCATTTGTTTCAACATGACCCATGTGTTCAGGGTCGGTCACACTCACGGGTCAACACCCATCCGACGGCCTCCACGCACGGGGTGCGAACCTGGGTAGGACTCTGGCCAGCGAACCAGTTTCCCCTGGGAATCAAACCCTCTGGCGCTCCTGGACGGTCTGCGCACCGTGCGGCGCAAGCCAATCGATTGTGGAATTCCGACTAACAGTCGGGGGAGTCTGGAACTGTATTGTTTCCTATAGAGCGGGGGTGGTTGCGTACCTTACGGCGACTGCTCTTGAAATGACCATTGGCCATCCGATCCCGGTTCAGAGCCGGGCACAGGACGCCTTGGTCCGCGATAGATTCGGTATATACCGTTTCACCGCTTCGTAAGGGAGAGGACCGCGCAAGCGACCTCGAACTCGGAACCAATCGAGAGACCGGAGAAATCTGGTCACAATTGGAAGTAAGGGCGCGAGTGTCTCGAGCCGCCGGGAAGTAATTCCTGGCTATCTCGCGGTAAGGAGTTGGTCTCTTACGGGTTGTGGCGTAGCTAGACGTCGGATTGTTATGTCCAAAGTCTTCTACGCTCACTGCAGGTCGATAGAACGACTAATCGTTAAAACGTCCTGTGACAACTCTTTTTTTTTCAACATGTGATTTTCTGTTCTAGACCGACGATATAAACTATATAATATTATAATGTATATACTAACCTACCAATTTATTTATATATCAATTTATATTTTAGGTGTTTCAATGAGTATGGCTTCCCTGGAGTAATTGGCTGCGTGGATTGTACCCACGTAGCAATCGTTCCACCGTCGTCGGCACCACACTTCAATTACGATGAGCGATCTTATGTGAATCGGAAAAACTACCATTCCATAAATGTTCAGTTGGTAGGTATTGTATTGTTTTAATAATTATTATTATTATTATGTATTTATGGACATGCAACAGGTGGTTGAACTCAAATACAGATTTTATTTTTAGGGAATAGAGAATTCCAGAAAAGATGAAACCTAAAATTTATTATTCCATTTTAAAGAATACCCTTAAACTTCAGTTTATGTGTTTAACCTTTTTTACTTCTTTAAGTACCTGATGTTATTATTATTACTCAATGGACAAGCAGCTTAAGCTGTTGTGCCCATCATGTATGTTATATTATATGTATACTTGTATACATGTATAAGCATCCCATGTATATTGAAATATGCATGTGAATAATATCATCAATCACATTGATTTACATTAACTGATTATTATTATTATTATTATTATCGTTATTTATTCTGGACAGGCAGCTTTGCTGATACGTCCAGATCAGATCTTGTAAAGCTAAGCAATATTTACAATATAATATAAACAATATTAACAAGTTTTTAGATACAAATCGAGTCTGTTTTTAAATTGATTGACAGAGATTGCACTAATCACTTCAAATGGTAGTTTATTCCACATGTCCACCACTCTATTTGGCAAAACGTTCTTAAGAGGATTAGATTTAAATTTTGTACAGTTGAGTTTTTTGTTGTGACCTTAAAGATTTGTATTGACGTTGAATTTGTAAATATTCTTCAGTGCAGGTACATCGTAATAATGCGTTAGAATTTTATATGTCTCAATCAGGTCCCCTCTTTGTCTTCTTTGTTTGAGTGTAGTAATTCCAAGTAATTTCAAGCGATCTTCATAATTCCTATTCTTCAGGCCCACTGGCATTTTGGTTGCCCTTCGCTGTACCTTTTCCAGGATATCTACATTCTATCTACACAGATTCAATCACTTCCTGTGGTAGGCGGCTCCAATCGTCCACAACTCGATTTGAGATAAAATGTAAAAGAGGCTCGCGGCCTCTACCTGACGTTAGCGGTAATTCAGTTCAAATTTATAGTGCACCAAGGAGCTCTTGGCCCATTTAGATCGCATGGGATCGGGTGGCCGACGGATAGTTTCTAAGGACAGATGATGCCTGGTCTACAACTACCAGCTGCTTAGGAAACATACGTCTCCAAACTCCAGTTATTCATCGGAGTATGCAGTCGATTGGCTTACGCCGCACGGTGCGTAAACTGCCCAGTTCCGCCTGAAGTGTTCGAATTTTGATGCATTTTGTGTACATAACCCCTAGGATATTTAATAGAATAGAATAACTTTATTGTGCTGTAAAAACATTACTTAATGAATATTACACTGGTTTTATAAAGACAATTTCGATTAAAAATATTCGAAACGTCTTTGAAATCAATGTCTTGAGGACGATATATTACGCGTTAGCTCAATCTCTGCTAATATACGGACAACTAGGCTGGGGTGGTATGGCCAAAACAAATCTGGATCCTCTGATAAAGGCCCAAAAGGCCTTGATTAGGGTTATAGCCAGGAAGCCATATCGCTACTCCAGTGACCAGCTCTACAGGGATTTTATGGTGTTGGATGCAAGACAGCTATACGTACGGCAGGTCTTGATATGCTACAGGAAAGAACTCCAACGGGACAACAGCAAGCCGACCAGTAACGCCCATAGACACGACACTAGACATAAAGACAGACATATACAACCAAAAATGAGAACGACCTTTGGACAAAGACACTATATTTACCTAGCGAAAAAACTCCATAACATATTTACCACGCAATTAGGCCAAGCTACAATCATTCAAAATGACGCTCACTACAAAAGACTGGTAACATTATGGTTGTTACACTCGACGAGGGAGCACTGTGAGTCGTTAGTAACTAACGTTATTAAATAGGTGCACAGATGACTTATATTATTATTGTTATTATCATATATCTCCCATATATATTATATCTCATTTAATTTAATAAAGATTTTTTGTGTTATACAATATACTTTTGTAGGATTTCCCAAGATTACATAAATTACCTATACACCCGGCAGATGAACGCAGTACTAAATATCACCTCAATACAGGCTCTGCCTAGTGAGGTGATAAAATCCCGCCGAAGCCGCACCTTTAGTAAATTTCCAGGGTTCACATTTTGTATGTACGACTAAATCATGTAAAATATACTATAGGAAATTAATTCATGTAATACTAGGGATAAATAAAATAAATAAAAATAAATAAATAAATAAATTTATGCACAAATGGGGGCAATTTTAATATACTAGATAAATATTTAAAAATGCATGTGCCTAAGTCTTCTTTTAACCCCTTGAGTATGATACGACCAAATCTGGTTCTGAAACAATTATCCGTTGAGTATGATACGACCAGATCTGGTTCCGCGTTTTTTTCACTTCTTTGACGTTCTCATATTTATTCATAATTATCTAATTGTTTTACAAAATGATATTTCAATATTCTATATTCGAAATTTCAATGCAATCATTGTGCAGTTGTTCTTTTTATGATAGTTTCGTAGTTATAGTACTTTAAGTCGATGTCGCCGAAAATCCAGCAAAAGAGACAGATGCATCCATGAAAATACCCATTTACTCCAAGGGTTAAAGCCAAAATTGATTCCTGGTGGAAACATGACGCCCAGCAAAATATCCACAAACTAATATACCCAGACATTTTCCAACATTAAATTATATCCTTGACAATTCTTATTATTTTTGTTGACTTTTTTTATTACTATTACCTACTTATTCATTAATTTTGGTTACTATTGTTAAATATTATTTGACATTTTATATAATACAATTAATTATTTTCTGTATCCTATTTTAAATATTTCCTGAAATGATCATTGGTTAGTGATTATTTTATTATGCATATACAGTACATTCAATATATAAACAATTTGAAATAAATATATATTGTTATTATTTATATATTAATCCATATTTACTTATTATATTTTCAAAACAAACTTTTTTTAATGGTATATTTTACTATATGAAAATCATGCCTTTTCTATCGGGGTACCTGGGTGGCTCATACGTGTTTTCTTTTTCAAATGCAATTTTTTGAAGTTCATTTTTTTAATAAAATATGTAGAATGCAAATTTCAATAGGGAATCGGTCAAATCATGGGGATTCGAGAAGGTTTTGGCCAATCTTTTTTGGAAAAAGAATTATTCAACAAAACGTACGCCGATGGTTGGCAACACAAGGGTTAAGTTGGTCATGTTGCCCCATGCGAGCATTCACCGTATTTTCCTATTACTTCCCCTTTGAAGCCATTAGAACTGAGTTGCAGAAATCTCTGAAATTTGTGTACTTTTTTAGTTTTTAATTTTGTTTGTTTCTTTTTTTAGGGGACTCTGGTTATTCGCTAAGGCCATGGCTGCTGACGCCTATTGCAAACGCAACACCAGGCACTCCACTACGTTACAACGTAGCGTTCAAAAGGACCCGAGCTACAGTTAGTTAGTTAGTTAGTTTGTCTGGGCTTTTTCCCGCACTTGGCCTCTTGATTGGGCCGTTGTTTGACCCGAGCTACAATTGAGCGTCGTAATGGGGTGCTAAAGGTGCGTTTCAGGTGCCTCCTTAATCATCGGGTCCTACACTATGAGCCAGAAAAGGCAACCAAAATCATAAATGCTCGTGCGGTACTGTATAATATGTGTATTGCTAACAATGAGCCTTTTATCGAAGACGACACAGATGTACATTTTGGTCAATTTGCCCCAACAGCAGCAGAATTGGCTGGAAATGCAGAATTTAGAAATGCCGATCTTGAAGCGGGGAGACGTCTACAAACCCGAATCGTCAATAAATATTTCCGTTAAGTTTTGTTGACGGGTGATGTATACTAAGTCCATCTCACCGATTTTTATTCTGGAGTATTTGTATTGGTGTTATTTGTGAAGAAGTACCCCTTTCGCGGACTCTAAAGGAGCACTTGCATGCATTCTACAGGTTAAAACCTAAAAATATCTATAATTAATTTTCAATATTTAGCCGAGCACATACTAAATTTTTCATATATATTTTTTTTAATAGCTTTTCATATAAACACCTAAAGAGTGAATCGTTGTATTTTCGGAGAATTTGAGGATAACGTCTAAATAAAATGTAGTATCGTCATAAAAAAAATATATCGTGTGAATAAAAGAAAGCTAGTTTTATTTATTTAATTCTTTTATTTTGCATATTTTTTAGGTAATCTGATATATCTTAGGTACTGATTTTTCCTATCCATTTTTGCCTCCATCGCAGCATAATGTTTCTCTTTGAGCTCCACCTCTCTCTTTTTTTAGGTGGCGGTCCATTAGCGTATTCATTATGGACGACTAAGTTTAAGCCCTCAATTTCCACTTTGTCAACAACGTACTTGCGACTTAGTAAACCTGTAAAAAATAAAAGAGTGTTTATTAATTTTATTTAATCAATGCACAAAGATTATGCTAAATGTTACGTTTTGTGACGTTGTAGGAAGTAATCTCTGGATCTACTGAACCGATTTTGAAATTCTTTTACCAATAGAAAGCCACGTTATTTGTGAGTGTCATAGGCTATATCATTGATTTACACTATAAAATCAATGGCTATATATTGTTCTGTCTAACTTTTATATTTAAGTAACAAAAAGTAGTATTTTATATTGAAAAAATAATTTAAATCGTTACGTCATGTTTATTGGTCATATTATCAACAATTATGAATTATTATCAAAATAAGTAAATTTAACGTCTCAAGTGTTTTTTAAAACAAAAGACTTTTCTCTTTTACTGCATATAATTTCACTTTTACTGCATAAATGGTTAAAGAGATAAGACACTCACAAATAAGACACTCACAAGAAGACACTCACAAATAACGGTAATATAGTCAAATTGACATGCAAATACATACATACATATACAGTATAAATATAACCCTTCTTTTGACAGTAAGGAAATAAATCATAGCACTCAGTACTAACCAAACCACACTCATAATTTCATCACAAGTAAAATGTTTTACCGCCCAACGAAGTGGGCACGGGTTAGCTAGTTATCTATAATATTAAGCAGTGTAACAAGGACTTTTTGTTCTTGTTAACCAGTACATTGTGTAATGCATTCACAACAAATCGCAATAATTTATATTTTCTCTCGGAAAGATCTAAATCTAAACCTTGCTGCGCCGCTAGAGATTTTGGACTGTTCTGACATGTTTTTTCAAACGATAATGAAGACATCGTCACTGCAAAATTCAATTCCTGCAGACTGTTCATCGCCAGCAGATCTTCCAAGCAACGTTTCTTCGATTTATAGATTTCCTCGAACGACTTTTTGGGTCGTCCTTTACCGTCGGTCCTGGCCACATTCTACCATCTCTTAGATATTTTAAGCTATTGCATAGCTTTTATCGCGGGCCTGCCAGCGCGGCGACCGAACGAAGAAATTTCTTAACGAAAATGAATGATTTTAAACTGACAATTACGTCTAAACGAGTACTGCTTACGATTCGAAAAAAATATATGTTAAACAAGAACATTTTCCTAATATTCTTAGCTTTGAATATTTTAGATTTTGTTTATATTACATAGTGTAATTAATTTGTGAAATTAGGTCTAACCGAAAACAAAAACGACTACTACGCACATACTATCTGGCATATTATTATGAAACCTGCACCATTTTAATGATAATTTAATTATCTATCTTTTTACCTACGAATTTTTTCGAATAATCCGTTTTTTTGCTTTATCGAATAAAAAATTCGTGCGCGGCGCTTTATCGGAAGATGTTTAAATTATTCCGAATCATTTGCTACCGCAGCCGCAAATGATTCGGAATAATTTCATGTTTTCCGTTAGAGCGCAGTTATCTGATATCAGAAAAAATAAAATAAATAAATAATTATAATTGCTTAAGTTGTTAAGTCCCGTAAGTTGCTAAGTACCGCGGCAGTCCCAGAGTGCCACACGTATTTTTTTTATTAGATTTTGGAAACATAACTTCTTTTTCCAGCCACTCTGTTCTTTTGTAGAAAGAAAATGCGACATCGGGAACATTCCATGCTCTTTTTTTATTTCAGAAAAAAGTCATGCGAACGTTCTTTTAAATCAGCTTCATTGCAGCATTCCAATAACAGCATAGCCATCAAAAGTTCTAACACAGCGTTTTCCTGTAAGTTATCTTTGCAAAAAAAACCACCCATCGAACAAGTCGACACTTCGTATGCAGCAAGAACTTTCTGAAATAAAAATCCTGACAGCAAACTTGCAAAAGCTTGCAGCATATAAAAATCTACGCCGTATTTTTTTGGTATTTTTTAAAACGCGTTTAAACACGATTTTTAAAAATAAAATACATGCCATCATCAATAACAGCCATAATAAATTTATTTATTTATTTATTTACATATACATTCAAATGCATGAGGACATCAGAAATTGACAATTAAAAAAATACCGTTGTATGCTTCTAAAGTTATATACACATCTGTCTGAGCCCAGGTTACATAGCGCATGCATTAAACGTAAATGATTATCTTTCTATTATGCTAAGCAAAGTGCAGCCGAGCCCGCCTTTCTAGGCACCCCTGTGTTAAGGCGAGCTCACTTCGGGAATCCCACTAGTGCCACGATTGTGTCAAAGAAAATTTTTATATAACATTTTAAAGAAATATTTTTATTTTATCTTCTTATATATAAAAATGAATCGCCGTGCGTTAGACTGGCAAGATCTCAAAAAAGACTCGACCGATTTGAATTATTATTTTTTATTTTGTTTCCCTTGATTCAGGGGTGGTTTACAACAAAAAATATTTAGGAAAAATTAAAAGAAACAACTGAAAATCAAAAAATCGAAATTGGTCATTTTGGGAAATGGGCCACTTTCAATAAATGGCGTTCGCGGCGATCCTTTTTGTTTGACAGCTGTTATTCATTCCGTACGACTGTGTAAAATTTCAAAAAGTCGAAAAAGTCAAGTCAAAAAAGTCGAAAACGTCGAAAAAGTCGAAAAAGTGGGAAAAGTCGAAAATGTCAAAAAGTCAGAAAAGTCAAAAACCTCCAAAAAGTCGAAAAATGCAAAAAAGTCGAAAAAGCATTTATACGGGCTGTTATTACAGCACGGGCTTTTTTTTCTGTGGGTGAATCAGTACAACGTAGTAAGCAACTTTTGATAAAATTTTTTGGAAAAAACTGAAAAATAATATTTTTTTTTTTTGAAAAAAAAAATTTTTTTTTTGAAAATTTGTTTTTTTATTTTATTTTTAAATATTATGAAAAGCTATGATCACGATGCGCTATCTAGCGGTTGGTAAAATGTCGCTGATATTGTTTATTTACGACTTATTACCTACCGCTAGATGGCGCAGCACGCTCAAACGCTTCTCAAACCTTTATTTATCAGTCAACTTCTTCAAATTTTCAAATAAAAAAAAAAAAACAAAAAATATTTTTTTTCCAAAAAAAAAATTTTTTTTTTGGTTCTTTCCTAATTTTTTTATCCAAAGGTGCTTACTACGTTATACTGATTCACCCACAGAAAAAAAAGCCCGTGCTGTAATAACACCCTGTACGTATTTCAACATGTAAATTAAAAACATTGAATTTATTTTAATTACAAACGACTTTCATTTCGAAACTCAAACCGTACATGATTCGGCCATATTATAGATTTCAATGAATTGGATTTGGAAGGTTGATTAGGATCAATAAACGCTTAAGAAGAGTTACAATCAAATCAATTTTAGGTGGTACGAAGTTCACCGGATCATTTAGTTCAAAAATAATAATAATAATAATATTTTATTTTTATTTTATTTTTTATTCCCAATATAACTAGAATACTGTACAAGTTATCACAAAAGAACCTTTCACCTCGAGCGACAATTTACAAATAATCGTGTATAATTACCCAATTTTCCAGGACGCTAAAACCCATTAACGCATAAAAGTAAAAATTCATGATTGTGCTAACTACCTATATGCCAACTAGTGTGTTAAAAAAATACTTTTCTGTGCATTTCGCACGTTATTTGTATAGGTTTCTCAGATTTTATTATTCCTTTGGGTTTCTGTCCTTCTTCTTCTTCATCATCAGAGCGCATTCGCCCACCGTTGGGCATACGCCTCTCCAATCACTCTCCATCCGGATCGGTTGTCCGTTTCCCTCATCCAGACAGGTCCAGCTGTCTCCTTGATGTCATAAGGTTGTACTGTTCATCATGATTGGAGGTATTTAGCCCGATACCCGCCACGTCGGCCACACGTCTTGGCGAGCTCCACACTTTCAGGAAAATATTTCCATTTTCCTAGGCTTGTGGCAACCTAGTCGGGTTACTTAACCGCCGAATTACACTATATTAACTAAATTTATTATTTAATTATTATTTATTGTTGAGAAAATTTCAAAATATATGTTGACACTTAGAATTTAAATTTCGAATTTAAGTTTCTGTCCTAGTAATAATGCTTTCTTTCAATGAATAATTCGTAATCTATAAATACATTTGACAGCTCCCTGTCATTCAGTATTTCAAAAAACATATATGAGTCCGTAAGTGTTGCAATAAAAATATAAAAAATTAGAATTATTCGTAAATTTTAAATAAACCATATAACAATTTATAAAATAGTTAAATTTTATTTGGTGTCTTCCTCAGTCGATCAAAATATTCTTTTCTTGCTTGCTGACTATGCTCGAGAGACGTGTTTCTTTCGCGTGCCGGCAGAACGAAGGTGTCTTAGGGATTAGTCCCTGCCAGAATCACCTAATATTATAATGTTTTAAAACTGTGTTAATACACGATAATGCACGGTGTCACACAGCGTGTATCACTCGGCGATTCTTAGATGAAGTTGGTTTGGAGACGATGGACTGGCCAGCTCTCAGTCCAGACATGAATCCCATCGAGAATTTATGAGACGAGCTGAAACGAAGAGTCGGAGCCAGAAATCCGGCAACTTCTAATATCTACGAGCTCAAGACAGCGTTATTAGAGGAATGGGATGGGATTCCTCAAGACTTGACCAAAAAACTGATCAAGACGTTAAGGAACCGCATGTGAGCTGTCATCTGGGCAAGGAGGGGTAACACTAAATATTAATTTATTTAACGTTCCTTCTCAGGTTTGCATTTTCCGTTTTAATTTAATTTTAAATATCTCCAGTTTTCTACTCCAGAACATCCATTTGACTCCCCTTTTAAATTTTATTTAATTTAAAAAAAAGACCAGAGCGGATTTTCATGATTATGGTATTAACGGACAGCTAACAAAATAGGAGTCTTAAAAAGTATATAATTGTATGGATCTACTTAGCCATTTTCGAAAAAAATAGGTTTTTTTCCGCACTGAGGGGGTGGGTCGATTTAGTTGCTCGCAAGTGTATATGGAGGCTGACCGAAACGGCTACATGTGGATCTGTCAACCACCGCAAAAGGCCGTTCGGCCTTATTGGCGCCCCAGCGGTTAACATCCGTTATAGAGAAGCATATTAGTGAAAGTCTACTGTATCTATATTAAAAATGTACAAACCCAAGGTAGCGCACATCGTTTCGTCAGTTTCGATGCACTTGGAGCTGACTTCTACATTTTGACCATTTTTATTCTTCCGCGATATACTCGAGTCCAAAGTCTTGAAGGTTCCCAAGCCTTTGGCGGTGGCCATCACTTGCATGTTCCTCGAAACAGTAATGTGATCGCCCTTACTGTCCGAAACCTATGATTAAAATATTAAAACTAGTATATAAATAAAAATAAAATACAAACGGAGCTACCATAGAATTCACCGACCGAAGTCAGGCCCATCATATACTATTATTACACTTCTAGGGGTGAACGGTGGATTCCGGACTAACGACCGACTGTGGTAGGTTTAGGACAGCTGTCTTGCCACATGTGAGCGTCTACCTTACCACCATTCCCCCTTCAAAACCATAGAATTTGAGATGCGGAAATTACAGGTTTAGATATTTTTTCTAGGAAGAAATTGACGAAATTGACGAAATTGAGGAATTTCGCACAAAATTCGAAAAAAAAAATTGTCTGCTTGATGTTAACATGATAATGTGTTAGCGATGATTTGGATTTTTATCGAGGTTTTTACAAAATTACTTTGGTGATGATGACAAAAGGTAACCTGAAACAAAGGAAATTTCTTCAATATCAAATTAACACTGTAAGCAAAAAATTTTTGCCTGCGGCGCTATTGATGTTAACATAACAATGTATTAGCGATAATTCTGATTTTTTTCGAAGTTTTTACAAAATGACTTTGTGTATTGATGACTAAAGGTAACCTGAAAGAAACGACATTTCAGGATATCTTCTGTCATCAATATGCAGTCATTGAAAAAACATCGAAAATAGTGCCCTCTTTTTAAAGTTTCGCAAAAATATGTATTTTTTCGATCGTTTTTTTTCAAAATATTTCCTTTAATCTAAAAACTCTGCAAATTGTCATAATTTCTGTAATATCGCTAGTTGTTATTGATATTACGATATACTCGAATGTGTCTATGTACAAACAAAATGGCCGCAACTTTCTTGACATTGGATTGAAAATTTTGAACGCCTATATCTCACTTATTTATTGAGATCGAATAAAGATTATGGAAGATTTGGAATCGGCGTGGTGAATATAGCGTGGTGTTTTTTTATTTTTTATTTTGGCCTGTTTGTTTACATATAAAATTTAAACTTTGAATGCCTATATCTCTTCCAGATTTAGCATTAAAATGAAACAATCTATTAATCCATATATTTTTTTTTTTGGAGAGAGGTTCCTATACTGCAGTTATTTATTTATTTATTTCATAAGCAAATCAACATAACAGTTTATACCAATCCGTTGATATGCAATATACAAATAAATATAAAAAATAATAGAATTCTTACAAGTACATACACAACATGTTTAAATAAGCATTAAATACAAATACAGGCATTAAGAATAGAAAAACTTACAAACTTACAGTACAGTACATAAAGAGTGAAAACAATTTGTCTTACTCTGACATAAACAAGTAGCGCAATGCCCACACCTTGAAGAGCTAGGGCTCGCTGTAAAAATATCAAAGTCTGACGCTGTCGAACATAGCGCATTTATGTGCCGCAAAGCTCAAGTAAGCAGACTCCATCGACTTAGGTTGGTGCGCGAGGACGGCTCCGCAAATAGATTATGAGTGCGAGCACAATTATAATTGTCCGGAACAAAGAGACAAACCTTCACTAGCATGCTAGGATTATCAACTCTTCCCCGGATCAGCTTGAAAACGTAGGCCTTAGCGAGCATTTCTCTACGCAACTTAAGAGTTATAGCCCACCATGCCTAGTAGAAAACTAGTAGGGTATAAGTACAGATAATATCCGTACTGCTTGAAATATATAAAGTGTAAGAAACATTTTTGTTTTTTTTTTAAAATAGTGATATAATGATCCTGATGTGGATTCCATATAAATGCATTCATTTCCAATCTACTTCTCAAAATTGAATTATACAATGTATGCATAACATTGTGAAAATGCTTTAGGTTGCGAATAACAAACCCTAGTAGCTTAAAAGAAGACTTGGACAAATCAGCAATGTGCTCCTTGAACGTAAGCTGGGAATCAAAGAGAACTCCTAGATCCTTTACCTTTACCATTGCTTTTTCAGTGTTTTAGGACATTTCCGATTTTCTTCATTAATTATAGCCGCGGCCAAATCAGAAAACCGGGAGCACGTTAAAAATACTGGTCAGTACCTTGAGCATGACTTTTCCAACCACTTCCCGTGATTTGTTGACTTTCGGGTCTTGGATGAAACTCTCGCCGCTATTGGATCCGGGCGGCATTTCCCCAGTAATAGCATACTTCAAGCACTCGATAATCGTCGTCTTTCCGCAGCCGTTTTGGCCCAGAATCAGAGTGAGCGGTTTGTCGAATTTCTCTTTTGCAACATCGTCCGGTGCAAAGCTCCTTATGCCCATTATGTGGAGTTCTTTTACTCCCGCCATCGCTTTTGATTTGATATTCCCTAAATTCCACAAGTACAGCGCAAAATTTGAAGAAATACAACACTGAAATTCAAATTCAGGCGGATTTGAAAACGATTTGAACGAGGTCTCTGAAGCTGGCGCCAGAAAACGATATATATAAACATACGTACATATAGCAAGCCAATACCAGTCCACCAATGACAACGCGTGAATTATGCTACAACAAAAACTAAATATTAAGGCTCCCGCGGGAAATACAAATTATGCTTGTCGTATTTAGCAGAGTAGGCAATAGACCGAATCGGATACTCAAATTTTAGTTTGGCAATGATCAAGAATCATAATTTAGGAGGTTCGAAATTTTACTATGCAAATTTTACTTATCGCCGATGTTAGTATGCAATGGTCGAGGCGGCCGCTTAAACTTCGGTCTGGCAGATATCGAGAATCCCACTTTTGGAGCTTCAAAAATTTACTATACATAGCTAATGATATTATACATCACATATAAAAAGTGCATTAGGGCGTTATTTTTTAAATTGGAGATATGATTTCCCAAACTTGGGTTCGCGCATCACTGATATTAGTATGTCTAGGCGAACGCTCCAACTTCGGTCTGGCAGATATCGAGAATCCCACTTTTGGAGCTTCAAAATTTTACTATACATAGCTGATGATATTAGACATCACATATAAAAAGTGCATTAGGGCGTTATTTTTTAAATTGGAGATATTAATTCCCAAACTTGGGTCCGCGCACCGCCGATGTTAGTATGTCTAGGTGGCCGCTCAAACTTCGGTCTGGCAGATATCGAGAATCCCACTTTTGGAGCTTCAAAATTTTACTATACATAGCTGATGATATTACACATCACATATAAAAAGCGCATTAGGGCGTTATTTCTTAAATTAAAGATATTAATTCCCAAACTTTGGGTCGCGCATCGCCGATGTTAGTATGCAGTGGTCGAGGAAACCGCACAAATTTTGGGCAAGTGCATGAATTTGGATTTTTGTTGCTTGGTCGGCAGCTATCGAGAATCCCACTTTTGGAGCTTCAAAATTTTACTATACATAGCTGATTATATTGTACATCACATATAAAAAGTGCATTAGGGCGTTATTTCTTAAATTGAAGATATTAATTCCCAAACTTGTGTCCGCGCATTGTCGATGTTAGTATGCAATGTTCGAGGCGGCCGCTCAAACTTCGGTCTGGCAGATAAAAAGCGGCATCACATATAAAAAGCGCATTAGGGCGTTATTTCTTAAATTAAAGATATAAATTCCCAAACTTTGGGTCGCGCATCGCCGATGTTAGTATGCAGTGGTCGAGGAAACCGCACAAATTTTGGGCAAGTGCATGAATTTGGATTTTTGTTGCTGGGTCGGCAGCTATCGAGAATCCCACTTTTGGAGCTTCAAAATTTAACTATACATAGCTGATTATATTGTACATCACATATAAAAAGAGCATTAGGGCGTTATTTCTTAAATTGAAGATATTAATTCCCAAACTTGGGTCCGCGCATTGTCGATGTTAGTATGCAATGTTCGAGGCGGCCGCTCAAACTTCGGTCTGGCAGATATCGAGAATCCCACTTTTGGAGCTTCAAAATTTTACTATACATAGCTGATGATATTAGACATCACATATAAAAAGTGCATTAGGGCGTTATTTTTTAAATTGGAGATATTAATTCCCAAACTTGGGACCGCGCACCGCCGATGTTAGTATGTCTAGGTGGCCGCTCAAACTTCGGTCTGGCAGATATCGAGAATCCCACTTTTGGAGCTTCAAAATTTTACTATACATAGCTGATGATATTACACATCACATATAAAATATCTAATATCATCAGCTATGTATAGTAAAATTTTGAAGCTCCAAAAGTGGGATTCTCGATATCTGCCAGACCGAAGTTTGAGCGGCCACCTAGACATACTAACATCGGCGGTGCGCGGACAAAAGTTTGGGAATTAATATCTCCAATTTAAAAAATAACGCCCTAATGCACTTTTTATATGTGATGTCTAATATCATCAGCTATGTATAGTAAAATTTTGAAGCTCCAAAAGTGGGATTCTCGATATCTGCCAGACCGAAGTTTGAGCGGCCACCTAGACATACTAACATCGGCGGTGCGCGGACCCAAGTTTGGGAATTAATATCTTCAATTTAAGAAATAACGCCCTAATGCACTTTTTATATGTGATGTACAATATAATCAGCTATATATAGTAAAATTTTGAAGCCCCAAAAGTGGGATTCTCGATAGCTGCCGACCCAGCAACAAAAATCCAAATTCATGCACTTGCCCAAAATTTGTGCGGTTTCCTCGACCACTGCATACTAACATCGGCGATGCGCGAGCCAAAGTTTGGGAATTAATATCTCCAATTTAAGAAATAACGCCCTAATGCGCTTTTTATATGTGATGTGTAATTTCATCAGCTATGTATAGTAAAATTTTGAAGCTCCAAAAGTGGGATTCTCGATATCTGCCAGACCGAAGTTTGAGCGGCCACCTAGACATACTAACATCGGCGGTGCGCGGACCCAAGTTTGGGAATTAATATCTCCAATTTAAAAAATAACGCCCTAATGCACTTTTTATATGTGATGTCTAATATCATCAGCTATGTATAGTAAAATTTTGAAGCTCCAAAAGTGGGATTCTCGATATCTGCCAGACCGAAGTTTGAGCGGCCACCTAGACATACTAACATCGGCGGTGCGCGGACCCAAGTTTGGGAATTATTATCTCCAATTTAAAAAATAACGCCCTAATGCACTTTTTGTATGTGATGTCTAATATCATCAGCTATGTATAGTAAAATTTTGAAGCTCCAAAAGTTGGATTCTCGATAGCTGCCGACCCAGCAACAAAAATCCAAATTCATGCACTTGCCCAAAATTTGTGCGGTTTCCTCGACCACTGCATACTAACATCGGCGATGCGCGAGCCAAAGTTTGGGAATTAATATCTTTAATTTAAGAAATAACGCCCTAACGCGCTTTTTATATGTGATGTCTAATATCATCAGCTATGTATAGTAAAATTTTGAAGCTCCAAAAGTGGGATTCTCGATATCTGCCAGACCGAAGTTTGAGCGGCCACCTAGACATACTAACATCGGCGGTGCGCGGACCCAAGTTTGGGAATTAATATCTTCAATTTAAGAAATAACGCCCTAATGCACTTTTTATATGTGATGTACAATATAATCAGCTATATATAGTAAAATTTTGAAGCTCCAAAAGTGGGATTCTCGATAGCTGCCGACCCAGCAACAAAAATCCAAATTCATGCACTTGCCCAAAATTTGTGCGGTTTCCTCGACCACTGCATACTAACATCGGCGATGCGCGAACCAAAGTTTGGGAATTAATATCTTTAATTTAAGAAATAACGCCCTAAAGCGCTTTTTATATGTGATGTCTAATATCATCAGCTATGTATAGTAAAATTTTGAAGCTCCAAAAGTGGGATTCTCGATATCTGCCAGACCGAAGTTTGAGCGGCCGCCTCGAACATTGCATACTAACATCGACAATGCGCGGACCCAAGTTTGGGAATTACTATCTTCAATTTAAGAAATAACGCCCTAATGCACTTTTTATATATGATGTACAATATAATCAGCTATGTATAGTAAAATTTTGAAGCTCCAAAAGTTGGATTCTCGATAGCTGCCGACCCAGCAACAAAAATCCAAATTCATGCACTTGCCCAAAATTTGTGCGGTTTCCTCGACCACTGCATACTAACATCGGCGATGCGCGAGCCAAAGTTTGGGAATTAATATCTTTAATTTAAGAAATAACGCACTAATGCGCTTTTATATGTGATGTGTAATATCATCAGCTATGTATAGTAAAATTTTGAAGCTCCAAAAGTGGGATTCTCGATATCTGCCAGACCGAAGTTTGAGCGGCCACCTAGACATACTAACATCGGCGGTGCGCGGACCCAAGTTTGGGAATTATTATCTCCAATTTAAAAAATAACGCCCTAATGCACTTTTTGTATGTGATGTCTAATATCATCAGCTATGTATAGTAAAATTTTGAAGCTCCAAAAGTGGGATTCTCGATATCTGCCAGACCGAAGTTTGAGCGGCCGCCTCGAACATTGCATACTAACATCGGCGATGCGCGGACCCAAGTTTGGGAATTAATATCTCCAATTTAAGAAATAACGCCCTAATGCGCTTTTTATATGTGATGTGTAATTTCATCAGCTATGTATAGTAAAATTTTGAAGATCCAAAAGTGAGATTCTCGATATCTGCCACACCGAAGTTTGAGCGGCCACCTAGACATACTAACATCGGCGGTGCGCGGACCCAAGTTTGGGAATTAATATCTCCAATTTAAAAAATAACGCCCTAATGCACTTTTTATATGTGATATCTTATATCATCAGGTATCTATAGCAAAATTTTGAACATTCTAAAGTGGGTTCCTCGATGGCTGCCAGACCGATGTGTGAGCATCGGCGGGCCTCGAGTTCAAGCTGAGTAATAATATTTCCAATTTAATTAAAATATCTCATGCAGTTTTTTTTATTCAGCATTAAATATAATGCAGAAATAAACAATTGAGATATTAGTTGCTTTTCGCAGAAAGCCGAGAAAGTCATACAGACATGATAGACGATTTACAATTATAATGTTGGTGTCCTGTTAAAATATATTCCTCATATTGGTTAAGCTGCATAACGCTAATTTTTAACTGCTTGTGATTGGTTAAGCCTCGGCTGTGATTGGCTTAAACTTTTAGCCAATAAGATGCATTTCGTTTTGTTGCTGGCGATTCCGCCAGATTCATTCCGGTACATGAACGAAACGCCGAGCAGAAAACCAACTGACAGTTGAAAGGCAGGTAAAAACAAGACAACTAGAGATGTATTATTATTATATATAACAATCGATACTTTAGCAAGTGTAGTCAACATTTTCATAAAGGAGGTTGGGCAAAATGTATGAAACGCGTCCAAGCTACCAATAACGACCAAACATAGGTCGTTGGAACGCTCTTTTACTGACTGTCATTTGTTTTTACGCTGGACAGTCTCAAATAATTGTGGGAAAAAGTTAAAGCTGAAACAAAAACCTATCTTATTGTATCAAAAAAAACTTTATTACAGCAAAACATTGTCATTACGTTTAAGTGTACGTTTACAAACTAATCTTCATATTTTAAAACGGATATTGCAACCATAAAGCATAACAATTGTAACTTTGGCAGTTCCTTTCCGCAATAAAGGTATGTCGATGCGAAATACGGCGGCGTTGTGTAGCTCCCCATACCGAAATATGGCGGCAGTTCCACTGTAAAAAGTTTTCCAAAGTTTTGGAGTGGAAGCATGGTGTCTGATACCATATTAATAAGGGTCGGAGTTTCACTGACTGAGTTAAGAACTGATCTTAGTGCTTGATCTGCCTAGCCGGGGTCTCCACTCCAAAACGCGCTTGCTCCACCGTTCGTCGTGTCGTCGGGCCACGTGGCCGGCCCAAGCCCACTTCAGCTTGGCCACTCTTTGACCCACGTCGACCACCTTCGTGCGCTGTCTGATGAGCTCGGTTTGGACTCGATCGCGCAGCGATATGCCAAGCATGACTCGCTCCATGTTACGCTGCACCACCCATAATCCCAGCAGTCAGTGCTTTGTCTTGGAGCGATTGGGGAATTCTGGACTTCAGCACGAAGCTCAGCTTCCCGAAGGCTGCCCATCCCAATTGTTTTCTTCGTTTTATCTCTGCCATCATCGAGTCCCGGCCGAGCTTTACCACCTGCCCTAGGTGATAATTTAAATAATGTTTATTTTAAAGAATGAAATCAATTGGCTGCTCACATATCGATAGTTTTCAATAAGCAAAAAGGTACATCACGTGTTTTTATTCCATTGGGGGGGCGCCAGTTTTGCATGCGGCAAACTTGCACAAATGTCACTTTTGACAGCTCCAAATTTGTTGAGGGCAGATTTGCAGGAGGCAACCTTGCAGGCGGCAACCTTCAGTACATCAAACTAAATGTTTTAAGTTTTTCTGTTAGGTTAGGTTAGGTTAGGTTTTTCTTTCCCTAAAATCGAAGTGACATTAATTACCGGCATCCTTGTAGTGGATGATTTAGTACATCAAACTAAACATTACAAAAAAGGTTTGTTTTTCTGTTAGGTTAGGTTAGGTTCTCGAAACGTCAGTTTGACATTTGCAAAACTGCCTTCTGCAAGATTGCCTTCTGCAAAACTGCCGCCTGCAAGAATGCCGTCTGCAAGATTGCCGTCTGCAAATTTGCCTTCTGCAAGTTTGATGGGACCCATTCCATTGCCGCCAAAATTTTATTGCAGTGTTGCCACTATACGAAACGTGTTTATCGAAACAAAACAAAACAATTTGGAGGTTATAGGATGCACATAGGATGGTGATAGGATGTACCTAATAAGTCTGTGGATCGGTACCATCGTTTGACCGTGGTTAGGATCAGTGGGCGGCCACTTCCATAGAAAGAAAATTTGTATGGAGGATAAGACTATAAAAGCGGCAACTTAACCATGCCACAATAACACGGACTGCGGTTGTCAGCCTGCGGGACGCGTCTGCCCATTTATCCGCGAGCTGTATATTGTCTTTGCTCTGACCATCACATACTGCGCATGCATACGCACGCATAGCGGTCCGCCGCACTCCGCCAGTGATGATGGCGTCTGCTCTGCTGTCAGATTTGTTTTCGGCGCGTCGGGTTTTGCTTGTTTGTCTCGTTTGTTTTCGCGTTCGTGCTACGGCGCAGAAAATTATCGAGTTGACGGTGGATAAAAGTTAGTCACTACCACAGAAAGCGTGTTGTGTGCGCAGGAGAGACAATGTGGCGGCATTTTTGTCTTGTTTTGGACGAGAAAGGTAAGTCATAGGTTTTTAGGCCAGTATTAATTATTTTTTCTATATTTTAAGCTTCAACGCAGTAAGCGGAATTATTGCAGTGTAGGTACCTTTCTCAGAAATCGAAAAAACAAAGAAATACTACTAGGTTAGATCATTGTAATGCTAAATGTGAAAGAAAAAAGCTTCGGACGCGTAAATTTTCGAAACCAAATTTACATAGGTACAAAAAAAAAAAAAAAATATTTTTTTTTACCTCAGTTTTTAAGGTTGTTTTAAAAAGACCTAACCTAACCTAACCTACCGCCAAATAGGTGTTTATGTATTATTTTTTTAAAAAACTACCGAAATGTATGGGTTTGGCGCTTTTTTGAATGCCTATATCTCGCTTATTTATTGAGACCGAATAAATATTATTGCAGATTCGGAATCAGCGTGGTGAATTTATATAAATATAATATTATAGATTTCTTAGGATAACTAAAATAAATTGTCTACCTTGGAACAGGCGGCAGCCTAGTTAGGTTAAGACTTTGTATATTGAATGTACCCATAATTTTAACTCAATAAATAATTTGAAATTGAATTTGAATATAGTCTGGTGACGTTAAAAAATCAACAATCTAGAAGAGGTACCTATACTGCAATAATACCCAAATAGTGTAAAAAAACGAATATAGTACGGCGTCATAATAGTGAGTAAAGGATGCTATTTTGTTTTTTTATCGATATCGATTTATTAGGGGCCGTTCACATATGTAATTACGTTTTTTAGGATTTTTGACCTCCCTCCTTCCCCATGTCAACAGACGTAATCAGCGCCCCCCCCCCCCCTCCCAAGATTACGTAATCAACCGTATTTGTGGAAAATGTGAAGAATTGATGTATTACTTTTAAAAAAGACTTCAGGCTTTTATCACATAAAATAAACACGTACGGGTTGGTTTGCACTCAAAAAGGGGTTTCTGTATCCGAAAACGTGCTATCAAAGTATGTGAATGCTACGGCCAGACAAGCTTCAACCAAAATTTCAATTATCTAATATTTCTAATTTTGCTACTGTCACATCGTCATTGGAAACGCTATATGTAAATCAACTATAACGTATTTACAGGTGTAAGAAATAGCTGAAACTAGTTGGAAATACTGACTTGGTGGATGTGCCGATGGTAAAACTGCACGAGTTGCATCTACATTGTCGGCAAAGGTGTATCAACCGTAAAACCTACCGGCTCAAAAAGACTGCCATTTAATTCTGAGGATCAACTGAAAATTTTCCCAAACCTCGTATTTGGCAAGGAAAATATAAATATTACTTCGCAACAGGCTGACAACGGTAAGGCTTTTTTTAGTTATATTAAATAATCTTTTTTAAATAACCCGGAGCCTTCTAATATTGGACTAAAAGGCAAAGAAGCAAAGTACTGCCTTGTCACCCATATAATCATCCACTACCCCTCCCCTCTCTATAAACGAGATTGACTTCGAATTGACTTATTACGTCAGGCTTGAATTTCAAGTTTATAGTTTCGACAATTTCATCTATTCATGTTTATAATACAAGAAATTGGAAAATTACACATCATTAATACAAATTGGGTTAAAATTCTGCTTATTTATCTACATATCATATAATATGGTCAAAATGACCACTAAAGTTGCACTGAAAGTCACCCTATCATAATCTTCAGCAGGTAAGCCTTAGGCTTGGCTGGATTTTATACAAAACTGTATTTTTTAAAAATGGGTAGTAATAAAAAATAAAAAAATAAAATTATTTTTGGAAACTATTATAGAGGTCAATTCTGGGATTATTCACGCTAAAAAGACTACTCTCTGAAAATCATGATCCTTACAAAATCTGAATAATAATAGAATGTGTGATAACTATTAAAGAGAATCAATGTTGTCATATAAATTTCAATGTAAACGATTATAATTTGCTTAATTATAGATGTTATCTAAATAAAAATGAGTCGCTTTTACCGATATTTTTTTTTTCAGAGTTGGCTCCAAGGAAAAAAAATATTTCTTAAGTGAGAGGACGAGATGTAGGTTATTGTCATTGAGAAGAACTACAAAAATGGTTGACGACATCGAATCACCAGTATTAAAGAACATAATAACTTCAGCAACGAAAAATGAACATCGCAAGCCCCGAGGAAGATGCTGGACAAGATTGAATATTGATATTGTACACTAATTGCAAAACAATTTGTTTATTTACTATAAATATCTTTTGTTACGTACATCTTGAGAAGTTTCCTCGCGAATATAAAACGATTTGTACCCCAATTGCATAAGAATATTTTTGTTATGTTACTAGAAATATTTTTTCCCATGTACGTCATGTTATGTTTCACTTTAACGTGAGCATTATTTACAGGTACAAGCATAATGTTAACATTTTATTTTGTTTATTACAATACAACTAATCATTTTACTTTTTTCGATCATATTTAGGTGAAATAATATGTAAAAATCGAGAATTTTCCTCCCGAATATAAAGTTTTTTTTGTACCTAGTAGTCACTCTTTGTGGATTTATACCCCAATTGCATAGGAATATTTTTGTTATGTTACTAGAAATATCTTTTCCCATGTACGTCATGTTCGTCGTATCGTACATGTTGTTTCACTTTAACGTGAGCATTATTTACAGGTACAAGCATAATGGTAACAATTCATTTTATTTATTACAATACAACGAATCATTTTACTTTTTTCCACCAATTTGGTGAAATAATATGTAAGAATTGATATTTTTTCCCGCGAATAATTTACGAATTATTCTCGCGAATAGAACACGTTATATTTCTCTAAATAAAATGTTTTTCTTTACTTAACACGTTCTCTGCCAGGGGCCACCGGTGACCGGCGGGTGCCCTAGATCTAGGCGCCGCGTAGGCCACCTCAGAGCAGACCTATTTCGAAACGAATTTATGCGACGTAGGACAGCTTCTTCTTCTTCTTGTTGTTGTTTTATGGCAATCACCGATAGTCGGTGCTTTTCTGCCAAGTCGTTTTCGGAGGGCATCTATGTTAGTTTCACATGCACAGTTACATGTATAAGACGGCACAATACTGAAACAAGGGATACTAATTTATAAAAATGTAGGTACATATAGCATAAAACATGGTTATTGGGGATGATACAGACAAGGAAAGGGTGTGAAATAAGCTATTACACTATACAGAAATATTATTAAGGGAAATAAATTTACATATTACTTTATAAATTTTGGGAGAGTTGAGGGATAACAAGTGGAGAACACATAGAGGGAGTTGGATGTTATATTTTACAAGGTCTGGGATAAAACTCGGATAATTATTGAGGATGGGACAGTTAAAAAATAGATGGTCCAGCGTGCAATCTTCGTGTCCACAATCGCATTGCGGAGACGCGAGAACATTAACCCCTCAAGCCCCGATTGGCCGATATCGGCCACAACACGATTCAGCGTGACGGCTCCGTTTTAATTTTAATTTAATTTAATTTGTTTTATTTTATTATGTTTTATTATGTTAATATGTTTCATTTTAATTATGGATAGTGGTTTGGCAGTAATTAATGTTTTGGTGAAACAGTGTCGTAATTCAATTTTTTTACTAATTTTTACTATTTTTTTTTGGAACAGCAACTTGTTAATTGTCTGAGGGGCCGAGGCCTGAAGGGTTAATACGGTGGAGGTGCGATGGGGTGGAGCAGTGTCCGATCCTCATGCGGCAGATTATCGAAATCTCTTTCCGACTAAATGGCTGGTGGTGGTACCATGGCTTCGAAAGGATTTCGCCCTGGATAAGTGAGAACCTCTTGCCCTTTGTGTTAGAGGAAGTACGCCATCGTTGAGTCCAATTTTTTAAAAGTTTATTGTCTATCGAGGGGAAGAAGTCGGAGACAGGCAGACGACAATCGACTTCGGAGCCGAAAGTGCGAGCCGAATTCGCCAGCTCGTCCACCGTCTCGTTTCCCCTAATCCCCGAATGACTAGGGATCCAGCAGAATATCACCCGGAAGTTGGCCGCCACCAAGGCATCGTATTTGCAGCGAATTTCATTTTCGATGTGCGTTGGCGAGTTATTGAGAGAGGGGAAGCTAAGCTTCTGCAGGAGGCTCATTGCATCGGTAAATACCACTACGTTGACAAGGTGGGAGGAATCGATGTAATGGAGTGCCTTAAGCAAGGCAACGCTTTCCGCTGTGTAAATGGAGGCAGCACTGGGCAGGCGGAACAGGTTGTAGTTATCTGTGTTGGCGTGGTAAACCGCGGCTCCTACATAGCAACCTTCACCAGCCTTGGAGCCGTCAGTAAATACATAGTTCCATCCCGGCCAGTTGTTGGTAACTAACTGCTTAAATGCTATATTGTTATACGGCTGAGGGTCATCTTCTGTGCTTTTCCGCAGGACAGTCTGATTAAAAATCACCGGTACTCTGAGCCTCCCTTCCAAGGACATGGAGAAATTAGGTGCGACAGAGAAGCGGTATATAGAGGGCGATAGTTGGTTGAGCCACCGATGACTTTTACAAAGGAAGGGCAGCTTTGAGGAAGGGGTATATGCACTCTGCAGCATGGTCGACAAAATGGTGAGTTTAGGAATAAGTGGATGGGATATGCTTGCTAATCGTTTCAAGTAAAAGCGGTCGGCGAGCCGTTGACACCTTAGGTCAACTGGGGGCTCTGATGCTTCAACCTGCAGAGTATTAGTGGGTGAGCTCTTCATGGCTCCAAGTACTAGACGGAGTCCCTTGTACTGGAGACGGTCGAACTTGCTAAGGCACGCTTTAGAAAGGGGGAATGTAACAAATGCAGCATAATCAATTTGGGATCTGACTAACCCGTTGTATAGCAGTTTAAGTGTGGAAGGATGAGATCCCCACCACACACCACAAGTAGCTTTGATTATATTGAGATGCTTTTCCCCGCGAGATACGATCCTATCGATATATGGGGTCCGGAGGAGCTTGCTGTCGAGAATGACTCCTAAGAACGTCGCCTGAGACTTGATTGGGATTGATATGTCCTTATATGCTATCGAGGTGTTTGGAGGGATCCTACGTCTTGAGAATGTAACTGCTGTGCTCTTTGAGGGGGATATTTCAAGGCCAGAGTCCCTGAGCCAAGAGTCCAAAGATTCGAGAGCCGCAGATACCCCAGAGATAGCTGCCTCAAAAGAAGGGGATGCCCAATATAAAACGATATCATCGGCGTATTGCAGAATGCGACAATGATAGCTAACAACTCTTTCGATTTCGTTAGTATATATGTTATACAGAAGAGGGGAAAGCACACTTCCCTGGGGCAGACCGATGACTGGTGAACGTGCAAGGGAGAGAGAAGGCGACTGTATAATTACTTTCCTTTCTCGGAGAAGGTTGCAAATAAAAAAAGCCATTTTCTCGGGTACCCCAAGTTTGGTTATCCTCTGTTGCAGGATGGGGATGCGAACATTGTCGTAGGCCGATTTAATATCTAGGAATATAGCGACTAGATATTGTTTCCTAATTTGAGCGAGCCGGATGTCTGTTGTGAGGATACCAATATTGTCAAGGGTTCCCTTGCCACTACGGAACCCGAACTGTGACTTACAGAGTTTCCGTTCAGACTCCAAAAACCACTCAAGCCGGTTTTTGACCATGTGCTCGCATATCTTGCAGAGCGCCGACGATAAAGCAATTGGACGGTATGATTTAGCAGAGCCCGCTGTGGATGGGTCGTGAGAAGGTTTGGGGATAGGTATAATTAT
Source organism: Micropterix aruncella (assembly GCA_944548615.1). Lineage (NCBI taxonomy): Eukaryota > Metazoa > Arthropoda > Insecta > Lepidoptera > Micropterigidae > Micropterix > Micropterix aruncella. Next base: position 83,538,796 of record OX155980.1, on the reverse strand, counting down.
TTGGCTCCTCCACGCTGGGGGGGGGGGGGGCATACCACTCTGGAAGAAGAGGTTTAGAAGCCCAAGAAGGTAACTAGTGATAGAAGGCGGAGAGAGAGTAATAAAGGAATACGGAATGAGGTCTTCTCCTGGTGCACTGTCTCTAAGTTGACGAAGAGTCGCTTGTAGCTCCTGTTGGGAAAACGGAGCCTCCATTGAGGCAGTGTTTGAGGAGCCTGGCCTGTCATTATGACACGGGAAAAGTATCTCATTGCTATTAGGGCACCGTGGTGGAACCAAATTATCGGCAAATTCCTCCAGAAGTGCATCAGGTTTAGCTGTCTGCTTAATAGAAGATAGCCCTCTCCTGAACCGCTTAACCATAGACCATACGGTAGAGGATGGCGTATCCGGTGAGAGGTTTTGGCAGAATCGCCTCCACCCCTCTCTCTTTTTGCGTCTGAGTATTCGTCTGCATTCAGTTGCGGAATTCTTATACGCTTCCCACGTGTGAGCTGACATACAATCCTTGTATGCAGTGAAACAGTCCCTCCTATAGCCCACCGCCGGCGTACACTCCGCATCCCACCACGGGGGGGATGGGGGGCCCCGACAGGCGTCCGGATATACGGGGAACATGCCTTTGGGCACAATCAGTGATGCATTGGACGAATGTGGCATAGCACATTTCCGCCTGACCCTCAACGGGCGGCGGCAGGAATTCAGAAGCGACGTCGAGATCGTGAAGGAATTTGGCAAAATCATCAGACTTGCGGTCAACCTTAAAGAGGGATCGACGGTTGATCGGATTGCGTCGAGGAAGTGTGGTGTCAAAATCCACTATAATGGGGAAGTGGTCGCTGCCATAAGGGTCGGCTAAGGTTTGCCATGATGAAACTAAGGCAAGCGAAGTCGTACAGAGGGAGATGTCGACAGCAGAGGGTCTTTCTTCAGGGCCCGCCACCAGGGTGGGTGATCCGTTATTAAGGAGACACAGTTGATGCGTGTCCATCAGTTCAAGTACGGCTGCGCCTCGCCGGTCCGAGATCGCACAACCCCAGACCGTTGAGTGTGCGTTAAAGTCACCCAAAATATAGAGGGGGCAGTCTACAACTGCGAACATTGATGCCCACCATCCATTGGGGACGGCTTTGCGGGGGGGGATGTATATGGAGACGAAGGCGATTCCATCAATCTTAGCAGCGACTACTTGGATTTCCAGGCCGGGAGACGGGATAGGAATGATCGTGAATTGAATAGTGTCTCTGATGGCCAAGAGGCAGCCGCCATGGCCATCGCCACGGTCCGAGCGTATGCATGAGAATCCAGGTATGTTAAATACACTACGGGCGCTGAGCCATGTCTCACCGACCGCAGCAACATGTACATTGTGCTCTTTAAGGAGACTCAAAAGCTCTGCTTTCTTGCCTGCAATAGATCTGCAATTCCACTGGAAGATGACACCCATGATGGGGACTATAAGCAAAATATATATATTGGTATAATTAATTATATATGTATATTTATTTATATATAAGTATATATAAAAATAAATACAAATATATATGAATGTATAAGGGTTAAAATAAGAGAAAGAGAATAAATTAATAAATGAGAAAAAAAGTAACAGTTACCTAGGGGGTAACTGTGATTCAGCAGAGGTTATTGACAGCGGGATTTCCGCCGTCAAAAGCCCCCACTTCGTCCGCAGCGTTCTGGAGAACAGTTAGCAGTGATGCAATAGATGCTGAAGCTAGGGAAGGCGACGTAGAGTATTTAGACTGGATATTGAGGACTTTTTGTTCTGCATCCTTCAGTAATGTACGAATGCTAGAAAAGGGGTTCCTGTGGGGATTATTGAGGCAACTGCCGTTGCTTGAGGGGAAATAGTCCCAAGTGAAATTCGGGGGAGGGCTAGCTGGAGGAGGGGGAGACAGAAGCACTTTTCTTTTTTTATTTCCTCTCGTATTCTGTACCCGAGGCGGGTCAGTTACAACAATTCGGGGCCTATACGGAGTTCTTTCCACGGATACTCTGGGGGTTGGGGTGAATGACGAAACAACAGAGGTGAACAATGACTTCTTGGGGCACTTTGACGCGGCATCGAAGTATGATATATTGTCCGTAGACATTAGATGCTTAATCTTCTTCTGTCTTACATATTCCTCGCATGAAAAGTTATTGGCGAAGTGATCCTGTGACCTACAGTTCGCGCAGTTAATGGCCTCAGACTTGCATTCTGTGCCAGTGTGCTCACCTGCACATTTAAAACAACGTGGGGTTTTAGCCCGGCAAGATGCGCGGCTATGTCCAAAACGGCAGCAGTTGAGACACTGTATGACCGGGAGAGCGTAGGCTTCGACTTGAAGTGAGTTGTAGAAAAGGTAAATCTTTTCCGGTAACCTTTGGCCTTCAAAAGTAACGACGATAGAGCGGGAGGGCTTCCACACTGGCTCGCCGTTAGACTTGTCCCTGTAATTGAGGCGGCGCACTTTGTGAACACGAATGCTGTTGCACTCGTTGAAACCGTCAACAATTTCTTGTTCAGATAAAGAGGTATCAATACCTCTTATTAAGCCGTTTCGGAACGTTGCGTACGTTGGAATATACGCATTTAGGTGCTTATCCTTTAAAAAATGTAATGTTGTAAATGCGTTAGCCTCTTTGCCGGATTTAAACGCGATTTCGACCCGGTTGCGGCCTATCTTCTTGAGGTTTTCAATTCCTCGGACCTTTTGGTCAAAGATGGCTTTGCCTAAGGCAATCGGGTTGATCGTGCGATTGCTCGACTTGTCGGCTTCCTCGCCGGCGGGGGTTGGTGGCTCAAACTGAACGTAGACAATATATGGCCCTGAGGCATTTATTTGGTACATGTTTGCCGTTTCAGGTACCTTCTTCGCGGGCGGGGAGGACTGCACCTCCACCGTTACAGCCACGTCTTGCAGAGTATCCATAATCTCCGTAGGGACCAGATCATTACTTGCGTCGATAGCTTTATTAGAGTTTGTCGGGGCCAAAGGCAGTGCTGCCCCTGACCCCCCCTTCGCACACTCCATACTGCAACTACCGCTTGTGTTTTTTGGGCATAATTACCAAAAAGTAATTAAAAAGTAAATTAAAAACAGTATTGTGGGGTAGGTAAAAAAATAAACTTACCAACCCACTAATTGCACGCTGGCAAAATATAACTATTCTTACTTACTTACCGATGGCGCGAACACAGAACGAATATATAAAACACAGATTCACAAACACAGTTAGGTTTTAAACACAGTTAGAAGGATTCACGGAGTGACGACACAACCCAAAGGAAATCACGTCTACCCCGTTAGTCGGTTCTAGCAAGAGTCGTAGGACAGCTTAATCGTACATTTATCTACAGCAGGTGGCCTGAGCGGCCCCGCATATGCTATAATATGTTACCACGTTTTTTTTAAAATTACGAAACCGTACGAGTAATCGAACCTTATTTTATACCAATTATGTTTTTAACCTAATGCATTAATTTTAACCAAAAAGTTTTAATGTAATTTTTCTCATTTGTTTTATGGCAGTATTAGTGAAATATTTTTTATAGCCCACTTTTTTTATGGTGTGAATATTTTTTATAATATTTATTCTATGTTAAAACCAAATATGCTATCTGTTAAAGTGAGTACAACAATAAACAGTATGATTGGTGTGTAATTTTATTGTTTTTATTTTTATCGATTTACGTATCTGGGGGTGGGCTAGCTGGTTCGTGGCGTTTTCATCGATATCGATGATTCGGGGACGTAACTATCGCATTGACCCAGAGGGTTGCCATTCTGCTAAAACCAGAGTGTTGAAAAAAGTGTGACAAGACACATTTTACACAAATCGAGACGGTTGGCTGCAATGCGAATTTTGTACTGTTGGCTGTATTATACTCTCAGGTACAATGTTCGATTCAAATGTACTGAGTTCCGCATCTTATTTATATGATCAGTGGTTAGGATTATTAGCAGCCGGCGGTAACTCCCATATAAAGAAAAAATTTATGGACTCCCGGAAGGTCATCCGGCAAACTAACCATACCAAAAAACACGAAATGCGGTTGTCAGCCTGCGAGGCGCGCCACTGCGCACTTAGCGATTCGTCGTACTGCGCATATTTCCAGTTTTGACAGCTGTGTTTACGTCGCGCGTAATGTTTCGCGTCATTGGCCGCTTTTATTCCGCTTTTCTCGTTTTGTGCGGGAAATTATTAAATTGACGATGAATAAAAGGGGGGCGCCAGTTTTGCATGCGGCAATTTTGCACATATGTCACTTTTGACAGGTCCAAATTTGTTGAGGGCAGATTTGCAGGAGGCAACCTTGCAGGAAGCAACCTTGCAGGCGGCAACCTTCAGTACAGTTTTTAAGTTTTTCTGTTAGGTTAGGTTAGGTTAGGTTTTTCTTTCCCTAAAATCGAAGTGACATTAATTACTGGCATCCTTGTAGTGGATGACTTTTATACATCAAACTAAACATTTAAAAAAATGTTTTAAGTTTTTCTGTTAGGTTAGGTTAGGTCATTTTGACATTTGCAAAACTGCCTTCTGCAAGATTGCCTTCTGCAAAACTGCCGCCTGCAAGAATGCCGTCTGCAAGATTGCCGTCTGCAAATTTGCCTTCTGCAAGTTTGATGGGACCCGAATAAAAGAGTTAGTTCTACCACAGGAAGTGTGCTGGATGCGGATTGATCAGGAGCAGGAGATACGAAAGGTGTGACAGCATTTTTTGTCACGCTTCTCTTCGGACGAAAAAAGGTAAATAGCAAGTTTTAAGCCAATATTTATTCAATTTTATATATTCTAAGCTTCAACGCAGTAAGCAAATTAGCAAATAAGCTCGGCGCAGTAAGCAAATTCCATAAAAATATAAAGTTGGCGGCGTCAGTAGTGAAATACATGCTATTTCGTTTTATCGATATCGATGGATTAGGGGCTGTCCACATATTACGTAATCACGGTTTTGGGATTTTCGACATCCCTCCTCCCCCATGTCAACAAGACGTATTCAGCTGCCTGACTACCCCCCCCCCTCCCTCCATGATTACGTTATCAACCGAATTCGCGGAAAATGTGGAGAATCGTGAACCGAGCGTTTGTAAAGTGTTTGAAGACTTCCACGATGACGCGAAACTCCAGATCCTTCGTGCACTTTTTGTATTTCTTTTTAAACTGCCCCACTCGTCGGCCTGCCATTGATTACGTAATCAGGACGGGCGTTAATTTGTGTATTTTTTATATGTTTTTTGATATGTTTAATTTTTTTATATGTTTAATTAGTGTTTTTTGTATTATTTATATGTTCAATATTTTTATTTGTTTAATTAATTATTGTTTAATATGTTATTGACACGGTTTTTCACAAAAAACCACGCAACTATCATATGATGGCAACAATATTTATTTACATTATATTTTAAAATAAAAGATCACTTTTGGGATTTTCCATGCTAAATAGAATTACACTACCCTCTGAAAATCATGATCCATACACGATCAGAATAATAGTAGAATTTGTGTTAACTCTGTGTATTAAAGAGAATCAGTTATAATATAATTTCAATGACCTTACGAATTGATTAATGATAAATATAATTATAAAATAAACGAATATAATTTATAAATGTAATGATTTTACAGATGGGTTTTTTTACAGTTGACTCCAAAGAAAAACAAAAATATTTGCGCAACTGAAAAGGACCAGATGTACGTTGTCGTCATTGAGAACGGTAGACGACCGAATCACCAGGGACATAATAACTTCAGCAATGAAAAATAAATATAGCAAACACCAAGGACGACGCTGAACAAGACTGAAAATTGAAATTTATATGATAGATAAGTTGTATAGTCACTTTAAAATGTTTTTTTTAATTGTCAACTGTTTTGCTTATCATATATTTAGCATAAATATCGCCACGTATTTTGTATAAAATAAATAAAATTTTGTGACTATTTGACAGGTCTGATGGTACGGTTATTAACTGTGTGTGTGTGTGTGTGTGCATTTCCAAAATCTGTTTATTAGCCAATTGGATACGAATATGTTTATTATGTAACTATAAATACTTTTTTCATGTACTTGTCATGTCATGTATTTCGTTTTACTTTAACATAAGCAATAGTAGATATTGTCACATGAGCAGTATGCACCTGTAAACATACAAGCATATTGTTATCATTTTATTTTATTGCAATACAACGAATCATTTAGTTTTTTTCACCAGCATAATCCGGATGAAATAATATGTAGGCATTGATATAGGATTTTTCTCGCGAATATAAAATGTTCTGTACCTAATAATTATTCCTTGTTAAATACACAATGTTCTAAAGTATGTGCATCATTAAACCGCACGCTTGATTCGTAATTTTTTTTTTGTTGATTTACAAAATGAAAAAAATATATTCAAATTTTGTGGGAGTGCGTGGGGTAAATCGCAGCATTTTTATCGATATCGATATTGATGAATGGGCACGGAGTCAATCCTTAACTATTGGTTTGACAGTTGGCTACAATGCGATGTTACTGTTTCTGCTACTGGCACCTTATTTGTACGTAACTCCATACAAAAGTGAATTTCAATTCAAATGTACTGAGTTCCGCATCTTATTTATATGTTCAGTGGTTATTAGTTTTTCCGTTTGAAGACTCGCAACGTGCTCGCAACATAAGTTTGTGACTCGCAAAATAGAAAACGATGGCTCCTCGCAAGAGAAATAAGAAGACGAAGAAAGATGCTGGTGATGTAAAGGGTTCGGCGATCGCGGAAGTTGCTGGTTTGTTTATTTACATTTTTCGATTGTTGTGGGAATTTACGACAGGCAGGCTTTTGACCAATTCCGATTAAAGATCTATCTCAAGGCTCCACGTTCCGGGTTTAGTCTGAAATGCGCTTATAACGCAGCCGAGCGGCGCATAATGGTTATCTGGATAATGAGATGGACGAATTATGGGAAGAAGATTTCGTGGTAGCCGCCTGACGCGCACTGCAGGGGATGCGGTGCGTTGCGCTTCATTTTTAACGCCGTACGGAAAAAAACGCATTTTTGTAGTCCGCGGACTACGGGGAAATTTTCGGACGTCCATCCAGTGGCGCACCGCAGCAAATCTGCAGCAATCCAAAGAATTTAAAACTAGATCTGTTTTTTCCATAGTGCCATCACAGATTTTCCGAAAATAAAATGCACGGAATTCTACCGCAGTGCGAAGTAAGCGTAACTCAGCCGGAGACTGAACGTTGACCATGACAACCGTGTTTTCAATATATCAGAATGGCATTATCACTGCCGTAACAGGTGGCATAAATGTCAGTAGAATAAAAAAATCGGTTGTGTCACCCCAAGACTTTCCCAGCAAGTTGACAAGCCCTCATGGCAAACCCCCTCTCCCCTGTGCGCCAACCCAACCTTCCCCCGTGCGCCAAATTGTTGTATATATTTGTAGTATTTTCCGTGGGATTAAAACGGTTTTTTTTTTCCAAAAACGATGTAGTATTTTCGTAAATATGGCAGACTTTAAATATTAATTTGTGTCGCTTGTATACGAGATATTCCAACAAAAATTCACAACGTGATTTTCGATCCAACAAGGCATCTTGTGTACCGATTTTTAAGTCTAATTGCAATATTTCAGGATTGAAGTATGACTAGCTTGCCCTCTGGTGGACGACGATCTTTTCAACTCTTGCCATGACCGAATGATGCCTGCATGGCAAATTTCAGCTTAATCGCTAACCCTTCGGCTACGTAACGACCAAATTTGGTTGCACATCAGAACACCGTTGACTACGTAACGACCAATAATGACGGCTTGCTCCCGGAGCGCACAGTAATATTATTCTCTAATTCGAATGCATCCTAAATTCCATACCAAATATCTTATTATTACCATAGATACAGTTGGCCGCTAGAATAATTTCGCGCGTCATTTCGAGGATATTTCTGGTAAAATTCCATTGTCAAACATCATATTTTTTTTTTTCGAGAAATCATTAAAAAAATGTTGGTGTTTATGAGCTAATATCTAAATATTTTTTTATAAGTAAATAAGCAAAACGAAATATTAACTTTGATAGAGAATCTAACAAATATCACGATAGTATTTACAATTTCTAATTAGGGTTCCGTATTTTTCCATAAGACAAGTACAAGTTCAAAATGCCGAGTTTTTTTTTCACTTTTTTGACTTTCTCATATTTATTCATAATTATTTAATTGTTTTACAAAATGAGATTTCAATATTCAATATACAAAATTTCAATTCCATTATTGCAAAGTTATTGTTTTTATGATTGCTATAGTAGTTCCATAGTTATAGTACTTTTTGTCGAACGGGGCGATATTGCAAGAAATTCCAATAAATTGCCGCGGTCTGCTGTGAAATTATGCCGCTACTCGAAGGGTTAAAGCGTTTAGACGCTATCGTGTAGGAATACACACGCGCACACACACACTCACACATACACACACACTCACCCTTACACACACACATACACACACCCAGACACACACACATACACAATCACAATTTTAAAAATGCACAATCACAAAACGTTTCCTTGGGCTGAGAAAGTAAAAAGAAGTGTTGGGTTAAAAATATCTGCTACTGCAATAGTCCAACATAAATATTTTGGATTTAGATTTTATAACCATAAGATTTCAGGAATTATTTAAGAATGAATTATATACTATTTGATCTCCTATTAAATTTAGTGACTGTATTTGACTCCTATTAATTCAGAAATAAGACACAATACATAGAGAAAGTATCAGTGCTAAACAATGATTAGCAGTAACTTGAAGGTTTCTAGCGACGGGAAACATATGAACCACTTTTATCACAACTGATACTTGAAACCCCCGGCCGCATCGAATGCCGCGCGCGAGCGAGTGACCTAACTAACTCCCTAACTGCTTTTACACTGCCCTAACTAGTGCATTAGTTAGAAGTTAGGACGGTCGGCCGATCTCTAGATCAGGATTCTTACTGGCTAACTGCGATTACACTGTAACAGAAATCCCTTTTTTCTGTGCATTTGTCACCTGCTTATAGGGATTGTTAGTTTTCAGAGTTTTTCTATTGGAAAATCATATTGAAAAAGCGTACTTTCTACTGTCACAAACTTTCTAACCTTAAAACTCAAAATCTGATAGCTTACAAAAAAAGTTTGTGTAAGTCAGGTTAGCCACCTTACAGTGAAATAAGAATAAATAAATCTTAAGTAATCTTAATGTAATAAATAAATTCTAAAGAATAAAACACTGCGTAAAATAATACTTTTACTTTACTGGCAATAACTTAATAATTTATTCCATCATAAAATACAAAATATTGATTTGGTCGGTTGGCCAGACTGGCAAAGGCTTTCAGATTCAAAATTACCTAGATTGCAAAATGGCGGGCAGGTGTGTGTGTTTTTTTCTGCTGCAGCGATCTGGGAGAACTAAAGTATTTTAGCTGATCTAATCCCGATTGAGGATTGTCAAAAAGTAAAATAACATGTCTTAGTGATTATATTGCAAATGAAAATAGTCAAGATATTATTAATATGTACCTAATAGTAGAAAAAGTCAGTAAATGTTAGTCAAATTCTTTCTTCAATAATAGAATAGTCAATAAATTTTAGTTTAATTCGTTTAGAAATTTTAGTTTAATTTAGTTTAATTCGTTCTTTCATTATTGTACATACCTATACCTATTACTGTCGAGTAGCACTGGGTGAGTGATGTCACAGCACTAATGTCTGTGGTAGGGAGACCGAACGCTGGTCCCCGCACCTCAGCCACCGCTTAAATTTAGCTCAGTCCCCAACTATACATGATCAGTGGCGGTGCTATAATACGAAATAAATTAATAGTAGTTTGAAAAAAAAACACTAAAAACACACTTTTATAAATGCACGTAAAAACCACATCATCAGACCTTGAAACCTAATCGTGGTCAAAACTTTCCAAGACTTTTCTAACAAGTCCAAACACAGCTATGATACGATATTCCATCATGAAGTTCCAGTTCATATATTCCGACTCCATCATCAGATCAGTTCGACAGTACCATATTATTGTATTGTCATCAGAACTATATACAGCTGCCAATTTTCATGACGCTACGATCCTTGGAGGATGGTTAAATTAGTTACCTTAGATTCCATTACATAGTTACATACAGGTCGACCTAATAAAAGTGTGTTAAAAAAACAAATTTATCAATTGTTTGATTTACAAAAATTGGAAGCTTTAAGTGGACCGTGAAGAAAGTTACTTTATATCAGAAATTGAATAAAAACATCTACATTATTGGACGATATCCTGGGTTTTATCAACAACCGTAAAAGGCCTGAAAGGTTTACTAAAATGAGACTATGGTCATTATTTTACGGTTTTAATAAAGTCCTGAACATGAAACCTTAATAACCGATGATCTTATTAATCCAAACAAAAAACTAGGATCATACATTTTTGTTCCTATTCGCCACGGTGTGGGATAAGAGTGCACACTACTATAGGGTAGGTATAGTTACCCCAATGTAAGATTAATTTTGGAATTTATGTAGTATTGCAGCTTTTTTCATTTATCAAAATAAACTACTACATTTCATCGATAGAAAATAGATAGAAAATAGCCTCGGACATGCAATATTTTTTCGGAGATATTTTTTTCAAATTTACATAGCACGTGGGTTTTTTTAATAGTTAGTTTTTTTAATAGCAATAGAGTTTAAACAAATCGGTGTGTTTGATGCTTTCTTTAACCCCTCAGGCCCCGATTGGCCGATATCGGCCACAACACGATTCAGCGTGATGGCCCCTGAGAAAAGGTGCAGAGAAAAGCGATGAGCCAGTAGCGAAACGTACGAGGCTGTCGGGCCCCGTTCCAGATATGACCAAGTTGCCCGAGAAGAACTCTCCTGAAAAGAAACAATCTGAGAAATATTTTCCCGAAATTTCCCCATCATTTGAAAATGTAACTGTTAGTTTACCGGAGCATGACCAGGCGAAAGCAAAACCGAATAAATCGAAGTCCATATCCCCAAGCAAGAAGCAAAATATCATTCCTGTTTTTATAACGTCCTATCATTTATAGGATTTTAAATTCCTATCATTTATAACGTAGGATTAGCAATCCAATCGCGTTATACTGAAAGAAACAAGAGCGCCATCGCGTTTATTTAAAACGCGAAAAAGAAAAAATACCATAGGTTAGGTTATGACCGAAAAATAAAAAAACAACCCCAGGGTCGAGGAAAGGATTTAGTTTGTCACTAAATTTGGCAAGACAGAGAATACACCTTCGCAATTTTAAAATGAAACTACAAATTTAAAGTTATAAGACAAGATCCTTTTATTCGCAGGTAGTTCCTCCTTCAATCTCCTGTCCATACATGGGGTAGACTTCAGAAATGTGATACAGACTTCCAGTTCAAATGGACATCCAGGCGAGAAAAATATCAAGGCGCGGTGGGCCGATTTATTGTAGAAATTAAATTGGAAAGTAAAAAAGGCGGCACAGCCAAAAACCCGCTGTGACGAAAAGAGAAACACACCATTACTACAAAACTCGTTTATCTAATTGAATCCCGAAAAGAATTAAACGCTTACCGAAAATTGAGAACTTGTTCACATAACTTTAAAAACGCCGCACTCCTGGTGCACACAACCCGCGGATCACCCGGCTTTTAACGGGTTTTTTGTCGCCCGGCGCGAGTTAGAAGTACTCTTCCTCGCGCCATCTTGGAAAGAATGATGCCCCCAATGAAGTGTGGCTAGTTTGGACAGACTGGACTGCCTGCAGTTATACCAACTTTAGGAGATTTAAAAAAAAACTCATAGCAACTCATGTTCACAAAAAATAGTAATATTTTGTGTAATATTTATTACATTTATAAAAATTCTTTTGAACTTGATTTTTTAAGTAAATCTTTTGTTTTTTTGTCATGGCAAGAACACCAGAAGGTTCATTTTTTATTGGGCCGTACAATACGGCCATTCTCTATTCTGACAGATCCAACTGTCAAAGCTTTTCACAATTATTTATTGTATTAAAGATGTTTTGCGATTTTGAACCCTGATTCCGAAACAACTCAAAAACTGAGTAAGACCAATATGACAAAAACACGAGAAATACAAGCGAAACATGTTGCAATGCGTGCAACATGTTTTTTGAAACAGGACATGTCACGCAAATTTGGATTTTTGTTACAGATGCTGCTGTCATTACGAGCAAAACGACCATCGAAGCAGCTGCAAAACCACCCTTCCGTTTTCCCTCACCCACTTTCTCCGACACGGACGACATTCTCTCCCTGACCACTAGCAGCTTAAACTTATCTACTGCCATCTGTCGCCCCGCCGAGCAGCTGCATTGGAAAAGGTCTGACCCTGTGAAGCCTGACGTAGCACCTATTCGAGTCGCTGAGGAGACCAAAAGCATTCTCGACGCGGCGATTTGCTTATTGGCGGCGTGCAACGACTACGGTTGTACGAACAAGCCTCTCGGGGACCTCTCGGAGAGGATAAGCGCAAGGCTGTCTGCCGCTACGCGTCCGCAGCTATTGGCGGCGTACGACGCTATCCGGGGCCAGATCAAGCAGTGCAATTACTGGCTGCGTTTAATTTTGGAACGGTGCAGACAGATGCACTTCACGCAACTAGTGCTGCGAATCGCATTAGACGCATGCGGCGGATTGGTCTCGGACAAGCAAGCCGCCCTCGTAGACTGCGCTCAAATTTTAAACAGGGTCGAGGCGGAGATATGGCTCTACTCCGAAGAGTGCCTGGAGCCAATCGGAGAAAATCGAACTCTAGCCGATGCGCTATTGAGCGTATGTCATTTGATGCCGTCTGCAAGCCAATGGCGCCTCATCGCTTCTTTGGGAGAAATACTAGCCGACAACGGACGATCCATCGAATACCACACCTTAAACGAAATCTTATACAACGTGGTCTACGAACATCTGGTGTAAACACAAAATCATTCGCGAATTGAGTGACAGAAAAAAAATACGTCATGATATCTTCTTAAGTTTGTTTGATATCGTCATGATATCTCTTCTGTTTGTGTTCAAAACACTGTGTCGAACATATAGGAGAACTTATTTTGTTACATATTTCATTAATTTTTAAGTATGTTTTCTCTTTTGACTGATTGTAAGTAAGGTTGACTTTAAGCAGTGATTATTTTTATAATGTTGTCGTACCGATTTATGTCCTGCAACTGTCAGTAAGAGATTATTGCATTAAATTGTATATCAGTTTAATCATTAGTGTCAGAAGTACGTGTTGATTTACCCGTTACCGCTGGACATGATTGGCCCATTGCCATGGTTTTAAATTTTGAATTTACTGCTTAGAAAATAATTCAAAAGAGATCTGAGAGCCAGGTTTAAAATAATATTGAAAATATATACCGTCTTCCATGGGAGATGATACACCATCTATTCGTCTGACGAATGGATCCGTTAAATCACTAGATTTACCAGCTATTTAAATATACTTATTTCTACCAAAACCAGTCAGAATGTCTGATGTATAAGAAAAAATACTTATTGAGGTTTCCAGTCTTTATTCACTCTTAAGAAATGTCAAAAAATGTTGAACAATATTAATTGTAATAGATAAATGGATGGATAAACATTGTCAAATAACAAAACGCTTAATTGCTTACAGTTTGACCGTCACAATTTCTACATAGATAGATTTTGCTGTGTGTACACTTTCGGCATACACTTTTTTTTGCATGTATTGCAAATATTTAGTCTTATTGTTATTGCAATATCCTAATTGGCACTATTTACGTACAGGAACCGTGCAACTTGTAGTTGGTACGTATATCAGCTTTGTGTGGTTTTTGCCTTGAAGTCTGAAGACAGTTCTTGTGCTAATCGAAACAAAGTTTTTCCTTGAGATATTTACTCTTGTTGTATTTTTGTACAATATCCAGCAATTTATTCTGGCTAAATTTAAAATATTGAAAAAGACTTGTGTGGCCACCTTCTGGAACCTGATTTTATGGTATGTTGTCGTGCCATTTGATCAGTGACATCGATGCCAAATTTAGTTCTATTATAAAACGATACAGTTACAGGTAATTTCTTAGCAGTTTTATCAATTTTGACATGTTATGTTTTGTACTTTTTTATTTGTTGAGTGGGGCTTTTCTAAGGTCTTTATGAGCCTTGTAACACTGCAACCATTGCTGATCTATTGTGTTCGCCACCTACTATAGTTCTGCACTAAGCCTCATGTCATTTAAGAACCGCAACAGGTTTTTGGCGCCAGATTGTTTTACCTCAGATTGGAGGTAATGACAACCTAAGTGGGTGTGTCTTTTACGCATCAGCAGGCCACACTCGCACATGAGGTGCAGGGGAGTTTCGCCCCTTGGCAGAACCTGCAGATTTTTGTGTCTGAGCTTGAACATGTATTTGTCCTCATCAGTATGCATAGATTGTTCCTATTTAGCGATAAGGCCTCACGGGCCGTCTTACGGTCGTATGCCTTAATTAGCGCTTTGGAATGATTCAACCCTGGCGTGTTGTTCCAGTGGTTGACGGATTGTTCTAAACATATTTGTTTGAGCATTAGGTTTGCAAGGCTTTTTGGTACGCCACAGCAAGGTTCAGGGCCGTATAACGTTCCCTTTGCTCCCGTCTTAGCAAGTTGGTCGGCTTTTTCATTTCCCTCGATTCCTGCATGGACGGGAACCCATTTTAGATTACCCTGTTCTTTTCGCCCAGGGAATTCAGTAGTGATATGCAGTTTTGCACTACCTTTGAATTAATGGTATTCGAGGCTAGTGCCATAATACTAAGCTGCCTTGCTATCCGAGTGGATATAGATACGGTTGTTGGCGTAGTTCTTATGGAGGTTGATATCCGCACATTCAATAATGGCGTATAGCTCCGCTTGGAATATGGAGGTGTATTTCACCAAGTTTACACTTTCGAAGTTTGGTCGCTCTCCATATATACCGCAGCCTACATCAAGTCCCGATTTGGACCCATCAGTATACTATTTAAGGCTACCGGCCTCCCAGTGCAGTTGGTTTTTTAGCCAGTAGTCTCTGGGCGGCAGTTCCACTGTAAAAAGTTTTGCAAAGTTTAGGAGTGGAAGCATGGAGTCTGAAACCATGTTAAGAGTTGAAGTTTCACTGACTGAGTCAAGAACTGATCTTAGTGCTTGTGAGATCCAGTTTACCTTCTCCCGGGCAGAAAGCCTGTACATGCTGGCTTTTGCCTTATGTACTTAGTATAAGTACTTTTTATTTGTTTTGCATTTGTAAAGGGTAAGTGTATATCCATTGGATTGTACAACAACGTTGAGAAACAAGCCATGCTGTCTTTATTCAGTTTGCAAGTTTTCGGCAGTTCCCTCTCGTTTGCACGTATTGTTCCAAGCAACGAAGTATTTTTAGATCTTAATTTTAACGTCAAAGGAATACTTGTAAAAAAAATATTGGTTGTTACAGTTTTACCTTTCATGGTATACGGTTCAAGAAGTTTCATTATGACAAATTCGCTTAGGGGGATTGATGCATTTCGAGCCTCGTCTTTTCCTAAATCGGAGAGCCACTTACCACATATTTCGTCTGTACATCAAACGCCAGCCAAAATTTTATGCCAAATTTATGGGGTTTGTTTGGCATATACTAGGTAAATCTGCATCTGGTCTTCGTTGGAAAAAGTTGCTCATCCACAGTAATATAATGCCGATAACGGAACGAACGAAAGACGCATAGGCCGCTATATGTACTGCATCGGTCTCATGATTCTCCCGAAATCATATTTCTGTGCCGATAAAACATTGCAGTACCCATCAATTGTTATAGCTGCCTCAATGTCATTTCATCACAGAATTTCTTCATGGAAACATGCACCAGCCATTTTGACTGGTAGTGGTATAAGTTTCGATAACAAAAAATATATTTGTTACGAATATATATAAAGTAGCATTAAGTTCGTAAAATGTATTCTCTAAAAAAGTCATAACATCATCATCATAGCTACAAAAGTCAACATCATTTCGGAAAGCAAATGTTACATGAAGTAGGAATTTTGAATTGAAATTGCACTGAATTGAATTGATATATATATATATATATATATATATATATATATATATATATATATATATATATATATATATATATATATATATATATATATATATATATATATATATATATATATATATATATATATATATATATTTATATATATATATATATATATATATATATATATATATATATATATATATATATATATATATATATATATATATATATATATATATATATATATATATATATATATATATATATATATATATATATATATATATATATATATATATATATATATATATATATATATATATATATATATATATATATATATATATATATATATATGAAAATTGTATATGTCGCTTAAAATATATATATATATATAAAAGCGACGATGTTTAAATAAATAAACAATTTAAAATTATATTTTTGAATGTTTTATTTTATACTATATTTATTTAGGTAATTACGTATTTAGGTAAGTACCACTCAATAATCAGAAAACTTATAGCGATCTTTGTTATTAAAAAACTACTTTTCGTCGGTTTACTTTTTAGGTTAAGACCACATCAGAGATGTGTGAATCAATAAAATAATCGTAGGAGTATATCATAATATAACAAAGCATATAGTTTTGTGTCTCTCTAGGACATCTCTAGGACCGACACATTCTTCTTCTACATCATATTTTTCAGACACCGGTTTACCTTCCTCAAACAGTCTTATGCTTATATTTATGGTTTCTGGTGATTTCTCTTTATCATGTTCTTTCATTTCATAAAGTGTTTTATGTAATACTAGCTTTTCATAAACCATTTCTTGATCTTCTTCAACTGCTGTTTCTTTGACTTGAGCTTTCTCTTAGATGCAGCTTTACTTATCTTAGCTTCGATCATTTTTTGTTTTTCTTTTATGGCCTTTTTTATATATTCAGGATCTTTTATTTGCATGTTTCTTGAATTTCTTGGGTCTATCAATTTGGGTAGCAAACAATCTAAATAAAATGTCTTTAGTTTGTTTTTCATTTCATTATCCCAGAAAGAGTCATCTTTTGTTATTATTTCTGTTTTAAAGGCTCGTTTTCTCCATACCAAATACCTAAAAGGCATTTGGATTTATCTGTATGTGAAATCGCCCCTGTATCTGGAAATACCATTTATGGGTTTTATTAATTTGTAAGATTCGATTTTTGCTAATTTTATAATACCGATTTTGATGGCTTCATCGATACCTTTCTGAAATGCAATGATAAGACATTTGATTTCGACCATCAAGTCGTCACCTACAACACCGTCGGGAGAAGCTCCGAGGAAGGGTATCTCTTTATCTATAAACAAACCGCATGGTTTTATATCAATATTTTCTTGCATTTTTAACTGTCCAATAGTTTACTTCTCATTATCTTTTCAATGCTTAGTTGATGTTACATGGGATAAAGAATCTTTGTATAATATATCCTTTACAAGATTAACGTAACTGATATCTTTACGTCTCTTTATAATTCTTCCAAAGTTTGAAGCTGTCAAAATAGTCCTTTTTATCTCCATCCACTCACTGCAGGTACTCTGCAGTACAGTTTTATTCTGTATTTCATCTCTTTCCTCGTCAGTCCAATTTAAGTTATGTAAGAAAGTGCATTTTTCTTTTTCAAATATTTCTTGCAGCATGTCTGGTTTTTCACACTTTTCTTCATAATTTGCGTAATTTCCTTTTAAAAAAAGTAATCTGTTTTTCTTTCGACTGATTTTTCTCATATTGACCATCCTTTGCAATCGCTGCTTTTCCAAATGTTTTATTATGCCTGTGGGACTACGACCTATGACATTGTTGTAAAGGGAAGACATCAATTTGTGCGAGTTAAATGAAACTAAACAGGCTTGGCACCTTGTCTGGTAGGAACCTTTGAGGCTCAAATTTGTTCTTTTACCGCCAACAAGCTTCGCTACGATACTGTTAAACCGTATACAATTCATGATGTACTAAGTGTACATCATGAATTAAACTTGGAGCATGTGAAGCAACATTTGACATAAGGAAACAAATTCTACCCCAGAGAGTACTTGTAAAAAAAGTTTTGTCGGCTGTTTCTGATATCATATCTGATTTATTCATCTCAGTACAAAAGTTTGCTTTGCACCGACTATGATCGCCAAAAGCGTGCAAGTAGGTCAACAGAAAATCATTATAGAATGGCTCAATATTACACCTTCTCTCTGATTCAGAATCAGTTTTATAAATCTTTATGTACTTGCGAATTGTTTTTCTTAGGATCATTATTTTTTTCTGTGTCAAATACTTCCGGAATCTCAATAGATATTTTGTGTCCCTTTGTAGCTGGACTAATTTATTGCATAAGTTTCTAAGTAGGTACATGGTTTCTGCACTCATTTTTTTCTACCGTGAGGTGGTCATACGGTCGACTTTTCAATATTTTGGCGTATGTGTTGGAATCGCCATCAGAAACCATTCTGCCGTATATGAGGCCATGCATTTCAATTGAGCATTTAAAACCCTTTAGGAGAATATCGGATTCCATGCCAGTAGACGGACCGTTATAATTTTTACAGCACACGTGTGTTTTGTGCTCGATCTTTCTTTTTTCTGCTCTTGCACAGATACAGGAGTATTTGTTTCGTACGCCCAAAAATAGCACTTCACCAGTCCATTTACCAATTATGTTTGCTGCCCCAGACAAAGCGAAATATTTTTTTTTGTAAGTTCTCTTACTCCAACAGCCATCTAGAATCACATCAATTATGGGAATCCCATTTTGCCTACTCTTTCTTCAGCACTCGCTATTTGTCTTTCTTTTATCGCAGCCTGATTCATCGAATAAATCGTTTTTTTTTAAATCTCTTGATATGATTGCATGGAAAATTAGTTGATTAAATAAAGTACCTACTTATACATGAGTTACATACTCTATTAGTAGGTATAGGTAACTAGGTGCTGTAGGTTGCAGATAATAATAATTATCTATTAGCAGGTAACTAGATAGGCGTAGAAAAGAGAACGCGAGAAACACCTACTAAGCAAAAAAAAAACGGTTGTGTCACCCCAAAACTTTCCCGATTAAAAATAATATGCAACTGGACTATTCACACTGACCCTAACTATATTAGCGAAAGAAATAAAAAAAACGGGTACTATTGGTAATCCAGGTACCCCAAATTTGTATGTTAGGTACCCCAACCTTTGGTCGTTAATGCCCAAAAAACTAATAGGTTCCACCGACGGTTAACAGAAGCTTAACAGAAGCTTATATACCAAATTTCAGCTCAATCAGATTAAGCGACTGTGCGCTATCGTGGAAGAATGCGTATGTTCACAATAACGAGTATAAACAAACAAACAAACAAACATACACGGCTGAGTCAATATTTTCCGTTGAGATCAAATTAACGGAATTGCATTTTCAATTCTGTCGATCGAATGCAATAACAAGACACACACACACACATGTTACACGCATACATACATATAAACACGTCACAGTAGGGTTAGTTGTAAGAAATTGTCATATGACAATAAACCCGCCCATTGTGAAATTTTCACAATAAAGAGTAGAAATAAACAAACATACATACACACATACATACACACATACACATACATACACATACATACACACATACATACACACAAAAAGAGATCGGTCTGAAAATGGTCTCAATCGTCTTAGGGGGTCTCAAAATGTATATTTCCGTCATCATCTCAATTTTTTTTAGCGCGATCACAATACTTTCCTTTTTGGGAAAGTAAAATTGTAGGTAGATACCTACCTACCTACAATTTTTCGCTTCCTTACGTACACTTTGACTCTTTGTAGGAATAGATATTTTGTATTTTACTTCGTTTATTTTCATGGCCTTTTTTGCCCAACTTTCTGCAGCTTTCCTTATTGGCGGCATTTTCGATTATTTCAAAGTCGCAACACAGCAAACATATTACAGTTTCGCGGACGCGGATTGCATCGCAGCGACACCCTCATCGTCGGACTGTTTGTGGAACACTGGCGGCCGTCGCCTAAAACCATCACATTTATAGTATATGTAGTTTAAATTACTTTTTGTCAAACCTATTTATTATTCTAGAATAAGAAACGATCAGTTTAAAGATAAATGTGTTAGCAATATTTAACTGCAAGTGCCATGAAAATATCACTTGCAGTTTAGAAGTAGTTACGTAATTAAAGTTGAAAACAGCTTCATTTCAATATTTTTTTTTGTATAGTTTTTTATGTTCTACATTTTTTTTAAACGATCAGATTGAAGTTTATATATTAATGCTTGAGATATATTTTTTCTGGAATTGTCAGTAGGCTAATTCAAAAGTTATCGGCCTTCAAATATGATCGTTTCACGACTCCACGCGCCTTAAGCTTCAGTCACATGGAGTGAATTTGCTCGCTACAAGTTGGAACTCGCTTTAACAACTCGCTGCCTGGTTTTTTTAGTGCCACTTCCCAGATATCGCCTATGACAACGACATGCAGACAGCACCTCATGTACTGTCGTCTGTCCTAACCTTACTTCTGACGATTGAAGGACTGTCAAATCGCTTCCAAAAACGCAAATATCGTCGAGTGACAACAATCGTGCGTCCTATCTTCGCTTCAGAATCCAGGGGCAGGGTTCCAAGCTTTCACCTGTCATCTAGTGTGGGCAGTTTCAATGTTGAGTCTTGCCGTATTCCATATGCTTCAATTCCATTGGAATATTGGTGAAATTTCTTCACAAAAAACGGATTCCAGATCTTGTAGATTAAATATCGCTGTTCGCTCTTTTAGTTATGGCTGAGATACGCAGTCACGTTTTAGTTCACTGAGATATATTGTTACAACGAAGTACTTATGCGTTGACACCTTTCGGGTGAGGGTATTTTTAGGATATTTGATGAATTGAGGATAGTGATACTTTTTTAAAACGTAAATTTATCAAGACTTGCTAATAGATCCGACATCATACGACGCCAGCGTATTTTAAAAAGACACTTCACGAGCCATAAGTTATAAACTGAAGAGTACGACTGACGCCCTACGATCCATAGTTAAGTTTGTTTTGTCTTATTGTTGAACTAGCATGTGCGAAACAATCTAGTCACCTGGCTGATTTTGTGTTTCCTTAGTATTTGGACCTGGCAACTGGCATCTCAATAAAAGCTAGAAGTGAGAATCTCAGTTCTAGATTGGACATGGATTGGTGAAATTGTGTTTTCGAACAGCCTGGAAGGTGTAAGAAAACCACCAGACTATGCCTTCTAGTAACAGCATGGCTGCAAATTCAAAGTTTATTCTATCTTACAAAAATATATTCCTTGGAATCCTTGCCGGGTGATTTGTTATTTTCAGTAACGAGAGTTGTGATTATTTAATAATATACCTACGGATTCCATTGTACATTATAAATAAGTCTTTAATGTTGTTATAATGGCTGTTTTGATTATCCAAATAAAACGAATATGCTAATTCTTGTCTTTCACTATTAGAGAACGCCATTGTCGACTAACATATATGAGTACATCCTGCTTCTGATGAGCTCGGCTTGGAAGGTGTCTGTTTGGCAGTTAACGATTCCTGCGCAGTTGGGCCATTAAGATTTGCTCTATCTCTGGTCGGCTCGACTCCTATCCAGTAGCCTCCTCGAAGAAGGTTGAACCGCGCAACGTGCGGCGCCAGACAATTGGCTGTGCACTTCGACGAATAACTGGCAGTTCTAGAAACGATCATAAGTTTCCTAAGTTCGAACTGAATTGCAATAACATCAGATAGAGGCTGCGCAAGCGACTTCGAATCTGCAACCAGACTGTAGGATGGAGAAATATGGCAAAATCTGGAAGTGAGGGCTTGAGGTCGGACCGCTGGTTTCGCTCCCCAGTGCCTCGCGGTAAGGTGTTGGACTTTCACGGGCTCGTCAGTGAAGTTCTTCATGTTCATGTTCCAACTTCTGTGACAACTTCATGTTCCCTCCATGGAAGACAGAACGGCCTGATGGTAAAACTCCCTGGGGTGATGGGTTCGACCGTTGTGTTGACACCCCCCCAGATGCTTCTGATGAGCCTCGATACGCTTTAATAGCGTATGCCAAAGAGATGTCTTAATAATGCAATTAAAGATACAAGGTGTGTGAGAAAAGTAATGAGACTGATTTTTTAATCTACCATAGTTTTCAGTTTTTTCAAACAAACGACCCCTTCAAAAAGGTTCTCTTCGGCAGCTATTACACAGTCCCAAAATGATGTCCTATTTAAGACATTTTTCAATTTCGGGAAAGGAAAAAAGGCACAAGGTGAATTAATCCGATCAGGTGAATTAATTGCACAAATTATTAGGTGCACAAATTATTAATTAAAATATTTTTTAAAATATATGTTGAGTATATTTTAACATTGAACTAACTACCAAATATTATTTGACTTTGTTGTTATGTATTATTTTGATAATGAATTGTACTTTTTTTGACTAGATATTTTTATATTAAATCCTATATTTCTTAACATATTAAATATTAATGACTGTTTCTTTCGTTTCTCACATATAACTTTATTTATATTATTTAATTGAATTTTATATTATTGCCGATTATATAATGGAATTGCATTTTATTTATTATATTATCTTTTAATATATTTTTTAATTATTTTTATTTTTATTAATATTTTTTTTGAAGACCACACTTTACGGCAATTTAGTGTTATTAGCTTTTTACTAAAACTTGTACATTTGTAAGCAATCAAGCAAACTTGATTGTAATATTAGAGTCCTGTTCACCCTAGAACGGCCTATCCCAGTTGGGTGACAAAATCAAATAAGCAAAAGGTTAAGGTTTTGCTATTCGGTTCCTGTTATTTTTGTAAGCAAATCAATGTTTTATAGTAATTAATTCAAATAAATAAATAAATAAAAATAAATATTTGGTCATTGACAATCCTCTCAATAATGCCCGGGCCACACTATAGCAATAATTTAGGTGTGGCCGCAGGAAAAACGCCCATCATCGCCATTATTAACGTCATTTTCCGTTAGTGTGGCCCAGGCATAAGAACTTCTTCGATTGTCTTTCTGCTCAGTTGTGAGGTTTTTCAGTACCATTTTGGCACAAACCTTCCGCACTATTGCCAATCTACGGTCAAAATTTGATGTACGGTGAAAGTGTTTAAGTTTAACTGATCACTCATCATCCTTATTGTTAAACAACAGTCTTATAAACAACGTTCGCCGTTTTTTAAAGTTAAAGGTCTCCCTGTGGTCTTGATAAGAAAAAGTTCCCCATAGGCATGTTTCAACTTTTCAAAGGTCACACTTGCGGGCTCCCTAAGTTTAACACAAAAGTTGATGGCATAACGTTCTAAATTCTGCTGCTCCATTTTCGTAACACTCAACAAAAACACTGTTGGCGCTCTCAAAATTTATGTGATGGCTGTACGGAGCTGAAACTCTGACTGAGCACCTGGCAGGGATGAACCTGTTTAGACAAGTAGAACAATACAGTATCCAGATAGACTGCAGTGCTGTCAGCCTCATTAATCTTCTCACAACAAAGGTCGTATATTCACAACAAATGTCATGTTAAGCCCCCCTTTTGAGATATATTGATGATATTACTTAGACCCCAAAAACGCTCTTAACGAACACTGAAAACCGCATCAAAAAAAAGTGCGATCTAGGGATAGATTTTGAATTTTGGACAATAACAATATTATAAGTATATAACTGTGATCTCAATAAAAATAAGTATATTATTGAATAATTTTTTTTTATAGCTGTCTCGATGCATATGATTTTTGTTGCTCCCTTCTGTCACACATTTTATGAAACATATAAGGCGCGTTCGCCATTTTAGCCTTGGTCGCTAGGCAACAGCAAGGTTTCCTCTCCCCTTTGGACGCACGCCTTGCGTCTTCACACTCTGGCGAGCACAAGTCAGTCGCCCGAGACTTACATAATATTCCAAAGATTGTTGTCCTAACAAGTAAAAATGTGACAAGAGTGGTATTGAATATATATATTTTAATATTTATAATAAAAATTTCGTGATATAGAGCTAGATAAAAATTAATGCTTGCATTCTAGTTAATAAAAGTAATAAAAAACTGAGGATCTGATTTCGCATGACAATAAATTAAAACATTTTTGTGACGGAGGTGTTTATTTTTTGTTACCACTCCGACAAAATTTAAAATAAAAAAATGTCAAGTAATACTTCTAGTCAAATACAAGATAGCCGAGAAACGTCGACTACGACGCGTGTGGTAAACAAGCCATCAAATCAGCCACCAAAAAAATTAAAACAATGGAATCTTCTGCTTCATTCGCCTACAAATAAATTGATTTATTACCAAGAAGGAAAAATACATTTATTGAATAAAAAAGCCCACCTTTAAATAAAAAAATAACATATTTTGCCGCCCCCTAGAGAGTGCCGCCCTGGGCTATAGCCCAGTCAGCCCATTTACAACCCTGGGCCTGAATGCAACAATTTAAGTAATTTTAGTAATTAAGTAATTTTAAATTTATAATCATAAATTTTCAATTTATGATTATATTAACTATACTGTGATATATCTTTTATTCCTGTAGACGATTATTTTTTCAGTACCAGGCTTGTTAAGAATTCTGCCAATTCTCTTCGATTGCCGAGAGCGTATTTGGTAGACGGAAGTGAAGTGAATGAATGAAAATCTTTTTATTGCACAATAAAACATCTAAGGTACAATGGCGAACTTATTGCTAGACAAACTATATCTTCCAGTCAACCGGCATGTTGATGTGACAAGAAGAGCATATAAAAGTGCTTTTTCAGTGATCGCTTAAAGCTGCAAAACGATCTAGCGCCTTTAATAGCTGGCCAAATCTGATTCCATAGTCGAGCTGCATGTAAGGTGGACGCTCACATGTGGCAAGACAGCTGTCCTAAACCTACCACAGCCGGTCGTTAGTCCGGAATCCACTGCTCACCCCCCAGAAGTGTAATAACACTATATGATGGGCCTGACTTTGGTCGGTGAATTCCATGGCAGCTCCGTTTGTATTTTATTTATAATTTCTCAATATGTACGCTCTGGATGTTTTATTGTATAGATTCACGAATATGCGATTACTATGAAGTCGATAAGATTTAATTTACGAGTATACGTGAGACGAATCCCTAATAGTAACGACCGATTTGATTGAATCGGATGGCATTTGAAATAATAAGAATTCCATTCCTTTATATGATTCAGTCGACGGACCATGTTCAAGGCCCGCGACGTCTTATTAGCAATTGTCCTTTAGCGGCAGTCTTCGTTATCCGGGCCCATTGACCCGGCTTTCTGGGTGTGGCTTCGCAGGGCTGCGCGCAATGCGGCAGGTTTCTGTGAGGCTCTCGATGTAAGGGGGGTCTCTAGACGTTCCACGTAGAAGAGAGTTTGTAGCCGTCGTCTCTATTGAAGTTCGGGGTTCTTCTTATTTCAATGGCTTCCCGGATCATGCGAGGAAAGTAGAATTGTTCCTTGGACAGAACAACGGGTAAATTCGTTTTCTATCCTGTTTATAATGTCAAACAACCGCGATAGTCTTCGATCTCCTCCCAGTCCGCGACGCGAAGCTTGACAAGCATGTTTGATCGTCTAGAGTCTAGAGAGCCCTTAACTGACCATGCGTACACATATGTGCATGGCATCATCTACTTGAATCGAATAGATTACCTACAAGATTTATAATATATTAGGAAATACACGTTGCGTTATGTAGTAAAATACTGGTTTCCATATCGTAGTACGTCGTTGAGCAATCTAATATGCTATATAAGTGTTTTTCAAACAGTGGGTCGCGACCTCCCGGGGGTTTTAAGCTATATAAAAATTAAATCGAAAATATTACAAAATCTTGATCATAATATGCAATCTTAAAATTAATTTTATTGTGTTTTATGATAGGTATTTTACAAATATTATTTGCAGACTGACAGACTGACAGACGCATTGACATATCAATGATCTAGTTTTTAGAGTAACGAATAATTTCTACATACATTGTTTATTGCCTTAAGTTAATTACTAATATTATTAGATACTATTCTTTTATTTTTAAGCTATTGCAATGGCTATTGCATAGCATTTATCGCGGGCCTAGGCCAGCGCGGCGACCGAATGAAGAAATTTCTTAAAGAAAATTAATGATTTTAAACTGATAATTACGTCTAAACGAGTACTGCTTACGATTCGAAAAAAATATATGTTTAACAAGAACATTTTCCTAATATTCTTAGCTTTGAATATTTTAGATTTTGTTTATATTACATAGTGTAATTAATTTGTGAAATTATGTATAACCGAACACAAAAACGACTACTACGCAAATACTATCTGGCGTATTATTATGAAACCTGCACCATTTTAAAGATAATTTTATTATCCATCTTTTTGTCTACGATTTTTTTCGAATAATCCGGTTTTTTTGCTTTATCGAATAAAAAATTCGTGCGTGGCGCTCTATCGGAAGACGTTTAAATTATTCCGAATCATTTGCTTCCGCAGCCGCAAATGATTCGCAGTAATTTCGACGTTTTCCGATAGAGCGCAGTTATCTGATATCAGAAAAAATAAAATAAATAAATAATTATAATTGCATAGGTTGTTAAAAATGCTATGCAATAGCTTTACCGCGGCAGTCCCTGAGTGCCACGCGTATTTTTTTTTAAACATATTATGTAGTTTGAAGTATGCACAAGCCGCTATTTTCTTGATACGCTTGCCTTAGTACGCGCCTAGGCCTAGTTAGGCAGCGTTGATCTAAAAAAGGACTGGGCTGCAGTACTCTCTTTTTTGCTACTCTTTACAACGGAGCCTCTAATGATAATATGTAATGTACTGTAGTTTCTTTAAATAAATAAATAAATAAAAAAATCATTTACAGTTTCGGAAGAGAAACATTTTTATTATGTGTTTTTTGCTATTTCGTTTACAAAACTTTACCTTGATCTAAGATGGAAACAGGTAGGTATAGCTTTGAAAGTGAAAAACAAATTAAATTACCTACTGTGGTTTTCGCCATCGTTTTTACAAACAAAATACAGCGGTGGAAGAGACTAAGGGAGGTCGAAGGACATAAGTTACAGTCTAAGAAGGGGGGGGGGGGGGGGGGTCGCGTAAGTTTTTTTTTACCAAGAGGGGTTGTGATCAAGAAAAAGGTTGAAAAACACTGCTACGCATGATTATCTTTTATGTACATCCATTTATGATTATCTTTCTAGGGTTAAATACGTAAACGTGTAAAAACATAAAATTTAATTTATGTTTTTTTAATAAAGCTCTTGTGTAAAAATAAGCTACAAATTTCCTCCCTACTTTTTGCAATGCATCGAGAACCTATTCGCCTGGTACTTTCTTCAATATGACTGATATATGCGATTCAATTAATCGTTTTTCTCGGTTTAATTGCATTGAGTTCGATTGCCCAAATCAATGCAAACAACATTTAAACCAACAAAAGTCTCTGAATATTTTATCTATGAATATCCGTAGTATTAACAGAAACTTTGCTGATCTCCTAATTCTTATAGACCAGTTCGATAATTCGTTGGATGTCCTAATACTAACAGAATGCTGGATCAACGATATGCGTGTGCCAAAGACTATAGATGGGTTTGTATGTTACAACACGAACCTAGTACAGCGACAAAACGACGGTGTAGTCGTATATGTTAAAACTGAATTACGGGTAGTAGTCACAGAAAATAATATCGACAACGCAAATTGCCTTCATCTTCTGTTAGAAAACGATATTAATATTTTAGCAATATATAGATCCCCTAGTAAACCAAACATTACGGTGTTTTTGCAATCTTTAGATAAATTATTACAAAAATATAGCAGGGATTTAAATGTTTTAATTATCGGGGATCTCAATATTAATATACTAAGTGAAAACGACAAACAAACAGACGATTATTTAAATTTATTGGCTCATTATGGCCTAGGTGTAGCAATTGACAAGCCCACGAGAGTTGACGGAGATCGTCAAAGTTGCTTAGACCACTTCATGGTTAAATCAAAATATGAGATGAGACCATTTGTACTTCAGTGTTCTATTACAGATCACTATGCCACCGGAATCTGCATATCAAAACAAATTAGAAAAAAACCGCCCAGATATATTACAAAACGTATTACAGATAAGAATATGTTCGTAGAAAATATAAAATCAATTGATTGGGAACTAATAATCCATGAATCTGATCCAAATAAGGCAACTCGCAATTTCTTAGGTCTAATTACTGAAGGAATAAAATGCGCAACGACTGAGAAGGTCATTAAAATAAGCAGATCCCAGATAAAAATTAAACCATGGATCACAGACGGTCTTGTTTCATGTATTAAGAAACGCGACAGACTTCATAGGAAAACCAGAGAAAGTCCAAATGATATTCAGTTGAAAAATCATTATAAAAGCTATCGTAATATATGCAAAAAAATAATCGAGAAAACGAAAACAAATTACTATAAAGAAGTTATTAAAGAAGTAAATGGCGATCAAAAAAAAACTTGGAGTATTATAAAAGAAATTGCATATGGTAAAACTCAGCGTCACAAAATAACATCTATCAATATTAAAGGGGATATAAAACACGTAGAGGAACATCCTGCAGAAATTCTCAATTACACAAACGACTTTTTTAGTAACATTGGACAAAACCTGGCCGTAAATATATTGTCAAACCTTAAAACAACTGAGTCCGCGCTAGCTGATAATTTTAATGTTCGAGCCAATAGCCAAACTTCATTTAATTTTGAATTCACTCCAGTCGATATCAAAGAAGTCTGTCAAATATTAAGTGACCTCAAGGACGATTCGGCCCCGGGTCAAGATGGAATTCAAGTGGCCATGCTTAAAACGGTGCCTAGCTTTATTTCTAGCCCTCTTACGCACATCATAAACAGGAGCTTCGAAAGCGGAATTTTCCCGGAGTGTTTAAAATATGCCAGAGTTACTCCAATATTTAAATCTGGGGACGAGGAAGACATTAGTAATTATCGCCCGATCTCCCTGTTGAGTGTAGTATCAAAAGTGATCGAGAAAGTGGCCAAATCTAGGCTTATGCACCACCTGGAATCTGCGAACTTACTATCAAACAATCAATATGGCTTTAGACAAGGTCGGGGAGCAAACGAGGCCATAAGTTCGGTTACAGAACTTATTGTCAAAAAACTTGACGAAAAGAAAAAAGTACTTGGTATTTTCCTCGACCTGTCAAAAGCCTTTGATACAGTCTCTCACACAATCCTAATAAGAAAGCTTCACCTTTTTGGTATTTCTGGTAAAGCTAATGAGTGGCTCGAAAGTTTTCTTACAAACAGGTCACAGATCACTGCGATAGGGGATCAGGAAAGTAATAAACATAATGTTTTATATGGGGTGCCGCAGGGCAGCGTATTGGGTCCTTTACTCTTTCTGATGTATGTCAACGATTTATGTGATATGACACTTGAAGGTAAAGGAGCCATAATCTCATTTGCAGATGACACCGCTGTCATAATTGAGGCAGATACTTGGGATGAAGCGTTTACAGACGCGCAATGCTCCCTGAACAGTATTAAAACATGGCTTGATCGACATATATTGACACTCAATATCTCGAAGACGAAGTACCTAGCATTTTCACTCAGACCCAACCTAACCTCCAACGTATTACCCTTAAAAATTCACCAATTTAACTGCAGTGTATCTTCAACCCAGAATAATTGCAAATGTGAGCATATAAACATTGAAAAAAAAATTAGATATTTAGGCATAGAAATAGATTCCAAACTAAATTGGGAATTCCAAATAAAATCGCTTACGGCGCGAACAAGGAAATTACTGTACGTGTTCCGCGAACTTAGGAATGTACTGAGTAAAGAAACACTGCGAATGGTGTATATGGCTCTTGGTCAAAGTATATGGGTGCATGGAATTATAGCGTGGGGCTCATGTACAAAAACAACAATGGACCGACTATTAAAAGCACAAAAGTTACTAATAAGAGTCATAAACAAAAAGCCTCCTCGGTACAGTTCAAACCACCTCTTTGCGGAGTTTAAGGTTTTGGATATCTGCCAGCTATTTATTAAGCAGTGCCTTGTAAGCTTTCACAAAACTAAAGAGTACAGAGCAAGAAGTCAACAATTGTACTTAACGAGAAATGCTGGTAAGGAATTTTTCACAATTCCAAAGGTTAAAAGCACATTTGCCCGAAGACAATGTTTTTTTATCGCCCCGAAAGTTTATAACTCACTATGTGAAACCACGAAAAACGTGAAAAATTATGTAACTTTTAAAGGTAAAGTAAAAAACTGGCTTCTAGATATTGGGCGTTCAAAAACTAAAGACCTTATTAATACTGTAGGGTGAATATTTAAAAAAAATACGTATTTGTAAAATTGTGCAATATTACATATCATTTTCTTAAACATATATACTAGAATGTAGTGTTTATTCATATATTTGTATATATTATTACTTATTTTCCACTTAAATTTATTGTATATAATGTAAATTTTTTTTTTCTACTTTAAATTTTACTTTAATTTGTGTAAACAACACATTTGTTAGATTTAGAAATATTTAAAATTGATCACCTTCGTCAGTTCGCGAGTTACAAAAATACAGTTGGTATAACACAGCACAGCCAGAGACAGACCTTCTAGGTCTAGTTGGTTGTGCGATTTCGCCTCATTCGGATATGCTAGCATATTTATATCCATAGAGCTATGTTTTTCGCTATTATAATGTTTGTTCTTAATTATTCCTCATGTACAACAGTATGCATGTCCTTGTATTTTTTTGTTCTTGTACGTTATAAATAAATAAATAAATAAATAAATAAATAAATAACAACTTCGCAAACCGCCTTCGGAATTCGTTTGGAGTGCGACGCAAAGCGCGCCGCTGCGCCAAGCCATGCCGCAATTTTTATGTTCGTCGCGCGCGTCGTAGAAAGCAATAAGTTGTCTACCAAACTACCGGCCAATTCACGTAAACAGGCCATGCGAGCGAGAATATAGCGCGGGCTACAGACGCGACGGGGGGAGACGCGTCGATCGCAGCGGTATAGCAAGCGCTTCATGCCGCCCGCCATGCCTGACGTTTCTCTTGCCTGCGCAACCTTGTCGCGACGTACAAACCAACGGTCATAATATTACTGATTATAGCGTATTCGTTTGCTCAACGAGGTACTACGATTTGGAAACCATTATTTTACTACGAACCTTAAATTGATTATTTTGTTCAACACCGCGACATTCTAAGTAGGTATAACAACTTGGGTTGTCGACTACAGCGGGCGAGGCCGTCACCTCAGGAAGTTTTAACGATTAGTCGTCTTTCTCCCTGGATAAGAGCGTAGAAGAATTGGGGACAAAACAGTCCACCATCTAGCTACGACACAAGCCCGTAAGAGGCCAACGCCTTAACCGCGTGATAGCCAGGAATGCTACCTGGCGGGCCGACACTCACGCCCTTACTTCCAATTGTGACCAGATTACTCCGGTCTCTCGATTTGTTACGAGTTCGAGGTCGCTTGCGCGGTCCTCTCCCTTACGAAGCGGTGAAACGGTGTATACCGGAATCTATCGCGGACCACAGCGTCCTTTGCCCGGCTGTTCACCCAGGATCGGATGGCCTATGGTCGTTTCAAGAGCAGTCGCCGTAAGGTCCGCAATCACCCCCGCTCTATAGGAAACAGTACTGTTTCCAGACTCCCCCGACTGTTAGTCAGAGTGCACAATCGATTGGCTTACGCCGCACGGTGCGCAGACCGTCCAGGAGCGCCAGAAGTTTGGTTCCCAGGGGAATCTACAAGCAAATCTACACATCTACAAGCCGGCGACAATCTACAAGCAAAAATAGCCAACCAATATACAGGTGCACCAATACTTCTCTATAATTGTTGATAATATGATCCGTACCTCTTTAGGTACGGATCCGTTTTTTTTTTACTGTTCCAGCATCCAGTTTTTGATGACAAAACGGAATGGCATATTTTATCGGATCGATATTTTTTACTGAATCCGGAATGCGTGTGTGAACTCGTTCATACGCCATCAATTAAAAAAAAACGTATCCGATAAAACGGACCTGTAAAACCGACCTCCGTGTGAACGGGCTCTTAAGCGTTACGCGGGTGGGGGCTATGAAATTTCTCGAACGTTTAAATACCTACTTTTTCGTTCGACTCGCCATTAAGCGCGCATGCCCACTTGCTTCTGCGAATTTCGTTCATCGACACCTCGTCCTCTCGACCCTGAGTGGTGCGGACGACGCACGTGGAGCAATGTCTTGTAATCGTATTTCGAGTTGTGGTAGCCCTCAGGACTCGGGACGTCGCTTGCTTCGATTTTAATTTTGTTTTAAGAGAAGCTACAGTCTGGTATACTGTGGTATGGCGGAGCACTGAGATGGCGTTCTAAACACGCCTATACGGTATAAAATAATAATATAATAACGCACGAATTTTTAAATCATGGCTCTTAATATTTTAATATTATTTACATAAAGATGTCAATTTTTAATTTAGTATACAGGTTTCAATGCGTAATATTTACGCATGCACGTTTAGATAGATTAATAGATTACATTCTATCCTAATAGATTGCAATCAGCCTTTACAAAAAAATGTCACTTACTAATAATTTAAAAATAATTTAAATCGTTAGGTTATGTTTATTGGTCATATTATCAACAATTATAAATTATTATCAAAATAAGTAAATTTATCGTCTCAAGTGTTTAAAATAAAAGACTTTTCCCTTTTACTGCATATAATTTCCCCTTTACTGCATAAATGGTTAAAGAGATATTACGCTCACAAATAAGACACTCACAAGAAGACACTCACAAATAACGGTATTAGAGTCAAATTGGCATGCAAATGCATACATACATATGCAGTAAAAAGATAACTCTTCTTTTGGCAGTCAGGAAATAAATCATAGCACTCAGTACTAACCGAACCACAATCATAATTTCATCACAGGTAAAAAGTTTTACCGCCCAACGAAGTGGGCACGGGTCAGCTAGCCGTTTTAATAAGTTAATAAACTTATTAAAACGGGTTTGTCATATAGGAATGACAATATTTGAAGGGTTTTAAATACATTATCAACACCACACTTTCTCGAATAGACACTACACTTTGGGTTTTTGAATAAAAAAAACTAAATATTTTTTAATAATTATGAGTAGTGTATATCTATGCAGTCTGTGGATCCTTATAAGCATACTAACTGTGCCCGCGGCTCCACCCGCGTTAATAATAATTTACGCCCGTTGTTTTTTTATTATCCTGCGCCGCCCTCAAAGTCCACGAAACCCTAAGAAAAGTAGCCTATTCTATAATAAACATAAAACTGTCTTCTTGCCCAGTGTTCCAACTATCTTATATATTATTTATTTATATATTATATATTAGGTATTTTTATATTTAAAGTGTATCCGGTGTGCAACAACTAAATACTTATGTTAATTATTGTTTTTGTGGTTGTGTATAATAGTATTAAAACAACATATCAATTCATTAATCCATGGCGGATTAGAGTTATCCATCCACATCTGTTTTTGTATATTTGGGTGCTTTTGTATTATGTTATTAAAACGGGTTTTAATAACCAATATTTAAAGCATTTTAAGCTAACTCTCATACGCACATATTCTTGTGGATATTTAACCATAGATTTAGCAATAAAAAACTATTTTTAAGCTATTGCATAGCTTTTATCGCGGGCCTAGGCCAGCGCGGCGACCGAATGAAGAAATTTCTTAACGAAAATTAATGATTTTAAACTGATAATTACGTCTAAACGAGTACTGCTTACGATTCGAAAAAAATATATGTTAAGAACATTTTCCTAATATTCTTAGCTTTGAATATTTTAGATTTTGTTTATATTACATAGTGTAATTAATTTGTGAAATTAGGTCTAACCGAACACAAAAACGACTACTACCCAAATACTATCTGGCGTAATATTATGAAACCTGCACCATTTTAAAGATAATTTAATAATCTATCTTTTTGTCTACGATTTTTTTCGAATAATCCGTTTTTTTTGCATTATCGAATAAATAATTCGTACGCGGCGCTCTATCGGAAGACGTTTAAATTATTCCGAATCATTTGCTTTCGCAGCCGCAAATGATTCGGAATAATTTCAACGTTTTCCGATAGAGCGCAGTTATCTGATATCAGAAAAAATAAAATAAATAAAATAAATAAATAATTATACTTGCATAAGTTGTTAAAAATGCTATGCAATAGCATTACCGCGGCAGTCCCTGAGTGCCACACGTATTTTTTTTATGTATATATTATTCTTTAAACATACATTTCGTCGCCAAAAATTAATTCATCTAAGAAGTCAGCAGGTCCTTCTAATTCTAAGTACCTGCAGTATCAGAGGTTAGAGGTACCATATTAAGCTTATAATATGTGCGCACGTTCCTATAGTTCTTCTTCCTATAATAAATACAAACGGAGCTGCCATGGAATTCACCGACCGGAGTCGGGCCCATCATAATACTATTTTTTTACACTTCTGGGGGGTGAGCAGTGGATTCCGGACTTACGAACCGGCTGTGGTAGGTTTAGAACAGCTGTCTTGCCACATGTGAGCGTTCACCTTGCCACCCATTCACTCCCCCTTCGAAGCCATAGAATTTGAGATGCGCAAATCGCAGTTTTAGATAATTTTTCTAAGAAAGAGTTGATTATTTTTCTGGAAAGGCCAAGATCTTTAAAGAGGTGAAATAGAGATTTAGCTGGCAGGCCACGAGCGCCAACTTCCACCGCGTGAAGGTGAACAGTGAAGCCGTTCCGGGTTACGGCATTTGCAAGATCATGGTATTTATTTAATTTGTACTCGTGGTCTTTTGGGATATTTGATTCCCATGGAACAGTTAATTCTACAATAAGAGCCACCTTCCGAGATAGAGAGTAAAGAGTTATATCTGGACGGAGGGCTGTGCATCCGAGACTTTCAGGGAATTTATACTGCTTAGAGACCGAATCAACCTCCAGAATCCAATCTGTAGCTTTCTCGATTATTGAGAAAGGTTTTGTAGTTAAATGTTTTTTGCCTTTAGAGCCATCCCGCACAAACTGTATTGGGGGT
This sequence comes from Micropterix aruncella, assembly GCA_944548615.1. NCBI lineage: Eukaryota > Metazoa > Arthropoda > Insecta > Lepidoptera > Micropterigidae > Micropterix > Micropterix aruncella. The sequence goes on along the minus strand of OX155980.1, from coordinate 83,503,605 downwards.
TTGGAGGATACTGTTAAACCCTTGTTGGCACGAGCCACTGAGAGACTAATTACCTCGCGAATAACAGCGAGAGCTTTGTCATGGCGGTAAGTGTACCGTCCTTGATCTAAGGCCACCTTGCAGCCAGCTAGAATGTGTCTAGCTGTGCAAGGGGTATTGCTACAGAGGGGACAAGAACTATCCTCGGCAAAGCTCCAACGAGCGAGGTTACTGGGGTCTGGAAGTGTATGCTGAAAGGCATTCAAATAAAATTTCAGCATCTCTGGCGTCCAGTCATAGAGCATTACCTTCCAGTGCATTGGAGGCGGAATGCAAAAGTCACCAATTGTTGTCCAATCATTCTGGCATTGAAGGCCAATAGCATGAGCCATACTCTTGCTGTCGTAATCTCCCCGCAAAAGAGACTTCTTCAAGTCCACGTCGCTCGTGGTTGTACTGCCATACCCCAGACCAGTGCCATTCTGGCTGATTCCAGTAAGGAACCTTTTGTGGAAGTCTACGCGGGCTTGTAGTTCATTTGAATCACTACAGCCACTTATTACGTGCTTCGATATTGCCGGATCTTTGGAATTGCACAGAATCGAATTTTTGGTTGTTCTGGAGTTGGCGTAGAGCAGAGAGGGCAGTTTAAGCGCTAGCCCAAAATTTTGTTTGGACCTGAAGAGAGTCGAGGGGTCGCTACAATGTAATTCATGAATCGCATTTCGGCCAATCATTTGATTGTTAACAATCATATAAGAATAATAAGTGCGAATGTGTAATAAGTGCGTAAGATAAAATTATACGCGGCTCGTCTGCAAGCTAATGAGTCGAAAGACTTGTGTTTTAACCATTCCTTCATTCAATAATCTCTCTTTTTTAGAGATAAAAACAGAAAATTATAATTAGAAAATATTCTATTATGTATAATGTAATGTCATATTCTTTTAAATTTTTCCATTCGCTGGAAATAATTTAACTAACTGAATTATTTAAACAAAACGCATTTTAATTTTGCAAATCACTAATAAAGATAATAATAATAATTAAAAAATATATTTAAAAGACACTAACTTCGTCCAGCCACTGATTACAGCTTAGCCGCCACTTAATGAAATGACAAATATATAGTAGGCTTTCTTTTGGTATATATCTCAAAGAAAGTGGCATCGACGGCCGATGTCCATAGCCGGATCGGTCAGGCAACAGCAACATTCGCCTCGCTCAAGTGGTGCATATGGAAGCGAACGAATATTACCATCAAAACCAAAGTACGACTATACCGAACTTTGGTTCTTCCCATTCTTCTTTATGGATCGGAAACGTGGACGTTACTACAATCGGACCTCAAAAAATTCAAAGTCTTCCAAATGCGATGCTTGAGGCAGATTCTCGGTGTCTCACTCCGCGACCGAATTCGAAACGAGACCATTAGAGAAAGATGCGATCTAGTAACAACGATCGAAGAAGAAGTACAAAAACGTCGACTACGATGGTTCGACCATGTTTGCCGAATGAATGATAATCGCTTGACACGTAAACTTCTTTGGCGAGACCGTCCGACAGAATGGAGAATTCAGCGATCGGCACCGAAGAAAACCTGGCTAAATAACATCAAAGACGACCTTAAGAATCAACGATTGTCGGCTAGGGATGCTCGAGACGTGGCAAAAAATCGTCAAGAATGGAGTACGAGATCCAGCGGCACCGACAGCAGCGAGGGCGATCCCCTCCCCAATCGCCGGCTATGGAATAAATAATAATAATAATAATAATAAACATGTCTCAAAGTGTTACAACCTTGGTACAAAACTGCCCATTATCCTTTAGGGCCAAAACTCAGTATGAAACAGATATATTTAATTAAAAGAATTATTGACCCCTGTAATCTATGCAGATTTGTCATTTTCATGGGGGTTGCTTAGTTCCTCTGCTGTAAAACTCTCGTGGGCAGGAACCAATGAATGCGTTGAAGGCGTTTTTCGCCGACTCTACAAAGTTATTTTTTTTCCTTGTAAAAACTTATATAAATTCTGAAAAATAAATTAAACTCTATTGGAGCAAGATCTGGCAAGTATGGTGAGTGTCCAGGAGTCTCTAACCGCAACTCCTGCAACTTTGCGATTGTTCGCAGTGAAATCTGTGGTTATACGTTGTCATGCAGAAGCAATGGCGATGAGCGATTGACCAGGCACGGTTATCCATCATTGTTTGCAGGTTTTAATAGTACACATGTAAGGTAACTGTGTAACCAGACTGCAGTAAGATGTAATAGACAAACCGGCACAGGAGTTCATATTTGAAAATATTGCAAATTTTTAACTTCACCATGTTTGCACAAACGAAAATATTTGAGCTAAAACAAACGACGGAAAGACGAATAAAAAACTGAATCTTAAAAAAGAATAAGTGGGCCGTAAATTAAAATTTATTTGAATTGTAAACTACGCATATAAAGCAAACATGTAAAATGAATAATTGTATATTGATGTTTATAATACATATATTATTATATGTAATATATTATGTATTATGAACATATGTAACAATGTAATATATTATGGTACGATATGATAAAGTGATATAATATGGAAGGATAGCAGTTAGTTAAATCTTCAGAAATTTAATGAAACTTTGTTCAGTTTGTAAGTAGTTTGGATTGTGTAGATTGTTTTGCCATCGAGTAGCACAACACGGTATTTGTTTTTAATTTTACCAAAACATATAAACATTGGTATGAGAAATCAGTTTAATATCATTTTGTATAGAAAAAACCTTTAATAACAAGGGAAATGTCATAGAATGGAGAGAAATACATTGTTTTTTATTTTATTTATTTCCAGAACAATCAATGGCCGGGGAGATATACTCCCGCAAGGTATTCATCGGGGGACTTCCTTCGGATATCACAGAATGTGAGCGAATAATTTTTCAATTTAAAACCTCCCTGAAATAGCCCCAAGTAGATTTACATAATAACATGAAATCGGTTTGATTTATATGTATAAATAGGTTCATAAATAAAATGCATTTAAGACAAAGCCCCAAAGGAAAAATGGCTTCTTCGTAAGAAGTTATTCAAAGTCACGAAAATGTCGCATGCATAATCTCATTTCTTCTCAGTCATAAAGGTGTCTGCCAAACTTGACGCTTTGGGTCCGAAGTCGCTTGTGCGACCTCTACCTGCCGTGTATTCAGGAGTAATTCAGCTTCAATCTATCGCAGACCAATGGCATCTTTTGCTCGGATCTAAATTTAGAATAGGTCAACATCTATCCCCGCTGCCTAGGAGACAGTATATTTCCATAGTATCCACACTCACATAGTATCTGAGACCGCACAGTGCGAACCGTCCAGTAGCGCTGGGAGGCGTTCCTCTATGAGTTGCGCCTGTAAGACATGTCATTCGTGAACCAAAGACTTCATTTGGCAGGATTGATCCTTATGACCGAAGTGTAGCCACAAAGATTTTTGATGCGTTTTTTTTTGGGGGCTGTATCCAAATCTTGATACCTACATCAGTTGAGCTAAGTTTAGTATTATTTTCGTATAATATTAAGGACGTCGAATTCATTTATGGATTCACATTTGCATGATTCGGAATTAAAATATGTAAAATATTGTTAAGCTATTGCATAGCTTTTATTGCGGGCCTAGCCAGCGCGGCGACCGAATAAAGAAATTTCTTAACGAAAATTAATGATTTTAAACTGATAATTACGTCTAAAAGAGTACTGCTTACGATTCGAAAAAAATATATGTTAAACAAGAACATTTTCCTAATATTCTTAGCTTTGAATATTTTAGATTTTGTTTGTATTACATAGTGTAATTAATTTGTGAAATTAGGTCTAACCGAACACCAAAACGACTACTACGCAAATACTATCTGGCGTAATATTATGAAACCTGCACCATTTTAAAGATAATTTAATTATATATCTTTTTATCTACGATTTTTTTCGAATAATCCGTTTTTTTTGCTTTATCGAATAAAAAATTAGTGCGCGGCGCTCTATCGGGACACGTTTAAATTATTCCGAATCATTTGCTTTCGCAGCCGCAAATGGTTCGGAATAATTTCAACGTTTTCCGATAGAGCGCAGTTATCTGATATCAGAAAAAATAAAATAAATAAATAATTATAATTGCATAAGTTGTCAAAAATGCTATGCAATAGCTTTACCGCGGCAGTCCCCGAGTGCCACACGTATTTATTTTTTAATTAAATATGTCCACAATACAAAAGTGGAAAATAAGAAAAGATGTCGGATGTGGATTTTAGATATTTAATAAACGAACAGAAAATGAAATGTTTGGAGAATACCACACATTACTGCAGAAATTTCAATACTGCGAAGGACACTTTATATTTTACTGCACGGGCATTTTTTTAGAGGGTGACTCAATATTACGAAGTAAGCAACTTTTGAAGAAATTTTTTGAAAAAAAAAAAGAAAAATAACAATATTTTTTTGTTTTTTATATTTGTAAATTTGGTTTTTAAAAAAATATATTTACTAGTATGAAAAGCTGTGATCACGAAGCGCTGTCTAGTGGTAGGTAAAATGACGCTAATATTGTTTTTATACGCTATATTACCTGCCGCTAGATGGCGCAGCGCGCTCAAACGCTTCTCAAATCTTTAGTTATCAGTCAACTTCTTCAAATTTTTAAATTAAAAAAAAAATTTTTTTTAGTATTTTCAAAAAAAAAAAAATGTTGCTAACCTCGTTGTACTGATTCATCCCCTAAAAATATATTTATACATAATATTATTAGGTGTTTTAAATGTAAAGTCAGTTATACTACTTCTGTGACTATCAAAAATAATTTTCTTACTTATTGAATAGGTAAAGTACCATCACCTAACATACAAATTGAATTTGAAATTGAAATTCCAACTCAAACCTAATTTATTTAATTGAAAGTGGCCATTGTGAAAAAACAGCAATTACGTAAGGACCCATTTATCGCGTCTTTCACTACAAACAAATGACGCACGAATGAGAGTAGGTGACCCGAGAACGTTAGACTAGCAGGCAAAACGGCGGTTGTATCATCGCCGAAACGTCAGATACGTCAGTTTTAATTATTTTGTAATATTACACAACTTCTAAAGCTCCGTTTTGTCCAAAAAGTGTTGGTTTTTCTTGTTCAATTTATGTACTTAATCACTCCTTTAAAACAAGGATTTTAGATCCTGGAGTCACTTATTAGCAAATTAAAAGACATAAGTACTAATACGCCATAAAATATGAGTTAGAAAACATAAAAAATACTTTTACACTCTTCCGATAATAGCCCATCTTATAGTCAACGATAATTTTCATCCAGGAAGCTGCTTTATAACATCACTCGGCAGTATGCAGGTTCGGACCCATCGCTGCTTAACTTTGGTTACCTGGAGGGAACCAGTGTTTCAACGCGGTTGTAGTAGCGGTTAAGACCTAGTAATTTCTACACTACCTTTTGTAAGACCAATCTTCGTAATATTTAAATGAAAAAACAATAATATTATAAATAATTATTTCATTCAACCAACCGTTACATTTTATATTAAATATAAGAAATAAATATTGAAATATTTATAAAATACTTTATTTTTTAATAAATAGTTGATTGGGGATTAAATTGGATTTGTATCCGTTGCAGCAGCAGGCAGTGATAAGACGATGTTCTCGGCATGAATTTGAATGGAGGAAACTGCAGTCAGCATAGTGACACTCGTAAGGAAGAAG